>JAKUBP010000034.1:0-125859 GCA_030566955.1 [Candida] anutae | reverse complement strand
CATCGAGCATGATCATGAGCATCATCATGAGCATCATCATGAGCATCATCGAGCATGATCATGAGCATCAGGACAAGAAGGGAGTGGGAGAGCAGTGTAGAGAAGCGTACAGGAGTAGAGAGAAGAAGTAGAGAGAAGAAGTAGCAGAGCAGGCGAGGGAGCAGGCGAGGGAGCAGAGCACTAGAGAAGAACGCGCTACAGAAAACGTGAATGCCACGTCTTTGTTTGCTGCCGAGACGCTAAAAGTGGGCATTCGGCGCAACGGCTACTGGTCACTGCTCCAGCACTACTGTTACTACTGACTGCTGTTACTAGTGTTCCTGTTACTGACTACTAGTGCTACTAGTGCTGTTACTGTTACTACTGGTACTGCTACTGACTACGTGTTAGTAAGCAGCCGTTTTCCTGCGGTCCAGCAGCTTTTCTATGCAGCTGGCCCCGTTTGGCTGCTGCTTTACGCCTCCATCTTTCTTCAGCGGCCGCTGTCTGACGAGGCCCGCTGGTGCCCGATGCGTCCACGCAGGCTACGAGAGTTGTTGGCGGTGCTCGCACCGCTAGCGGTGCGTGTGTCGCGGTTGGCGCTTATCTCCTGGATCAGTCTCTTGGTGTTGCACCACCGCGTGTGGCCATGGTGGGTCGCGGGCCGGTGTGCGTGGCCCGCGCCCTCGGCGGGCGCGGGCGCGGGCGCGGGCCACCGCATGATGGTGGTGTCTGACCCGCAGTTGATTGACGGGCATACGTACCCCGGCCGGCTGCGGTTGGCGCTCTGGGTGTCCCAGCACACGGCAGACGTGTACTTGCGCCGCAACTACCGCTCCGCGGTAGCGCGGCTACGGCCACAGACGGTTGTGTTTCTCGGGGACTTGACGGACAATGGGCGCGAGTCCGCGGACGCGTACTTTGAGAGCCAGGTTAAGCGGTTCAATGGCATTTTTAGGCATTCTGGGGCGCTAGTGTTGGCGGGCACGCCTGGAAACCACGATATTGGGTTTGGGGATATGGTTAGTGTGCTGGCGCGCACACGGTTTGCGGCGACGTTTGGGGCGTCGAACAGTGTGACGACGATTGCGGGGGTAGACGTGGTGACGTTGGACACGGTGCTGATGCTGGCGCTGGCGGCGGCGGTGCATAGTGAAGCGTGGGCGTTTGCCGCTGAGCTCGGCTCTGGCTCTGGGCTCGGCTCTGGCTCTGAGCACGCGGCTGGTCTCGGAGTTAGGGAAGGGTTCGGAGTTGGAGAGCTCCCCGCTATAGGCGAGCTCGGGAGTACTGAAGTCCAGGGCTCCACGCCCAACCCCCGCATCCTTTTATCACACGTGCCCCTCTACCGCCCTCCCGGAACCCTGTGCGGACCGCTCCGCGAGTCCGCGCTGTTCAACCTGATGGGCTACGGCTTTCAGTACCAAAACTCGTTGTCACAGGATATTACCGAGTACTTGCTCACAGCCGTGCAGCCAGGCTTGGTCTTGTCGGGCGACGACCACGACTACTGCAGCGTGCGCCACCCCAACGGGGCAGAAGAGATCACAGTCAAGCTGTGCAGCATGGCGATGGGTATCTACAGACCGGCGGTGCAACTAATAACGTTTAGGCGGATTCAGGACACCTTTGAGTACAGTACCCAGGTGTGCTACTTTCAGCGGCCCTACCTTGACGTGGCGAGCTACATTGTATGGGCGGCTGTGGCTGGTTTTGCAATCATCTTTACGCACTGGCGCTTCGCGCCAGAGGGTCTACCCATGTACGAGATCAAGGACAAGCCCGTGTCGCGGGCGAGCAAAGGAGTGCTGGCGGCTGTGCAACGAATTGCTCACCACCTGGCGGTGCTCGCGCTCGTGCTGTTGGCGCTCTACGCTGCTGTGATTAGCGCATAGAATTGCATAATAATACCATCACGTGTATAATATGTCTTGTTTCATATTGCCAAGATGGGCCGATGCCTCACTGGATGATCTGAGTGGACGACTGAGGCTGCTGAGGCTGCTGAGGCTGCTGAGGCTGAGGAGAGGTACTGAGGCTGAGGAGAGGTTACGATGGGCTGTTCTACGAGCCTGAGTGCTGAGGTGGATCCGTTTGGCGAGGACAAGCGTTTAAATGATATGATTGAGCAGCGTTTGCGCGCTGGTCAGAATGGTGGAAAAGGGGAGGTCAAGTTGCTTCTCCTTGGGGCGGGTGAGAGTGGAAAGTCGACAGTGTTGAAGCAAATGAAGGTGTTGCACAAAGGCGGGTTCTCCAAGCAGGAGCGTTCGCAGTACACTGATGTAATTTGGTGCGATGCGGTGCAGCTGATGCGGACTCTCATTATTAAAGCGCGGGTGATTTCGATTGAGCTCGATTGCGACCGTGCTGGGAGCTTTTTGATCCCGCACAAGCAGATGGTGCTTCGCGCAAACGTCTTGGAAAGCATAAACACCGGAATGGCTGGCGGTGCCAGCTTTATCAATGACTATGTTTTAAAGTATAGTGAAAAGAGCAAGCAAAAGCGCAAGTTGAATAGTACCGGAGTTGCCCAGGGCGGTTTTTGGGATGAGAAGGAGGAGCAGGACGACAGGGACGACGCCTCCATCTCCGAGCTCGTGCCGGTTGGTAATGGCGATAATGTCAGTCGAAGAGAGTTGGGTCACGCGATTCTGCAGTTGTGGCAACACGATGCAGGGATCAGACAGTGCTATGAGAGATCAAACGAGTTCCACATGGAGTCTCTGGCAAATTACTACTTTGACAATATTATGAAGTTTGCCGACGAAAACTACTTGTGCTCGGACACCGATATCCTCCAAGGGCGCATCAAAACGACTGGTATATCTGAAACCAGCTTTGAGATCAAGTCCCTCAATATCAAGGTTTTGGATGCCGGTGGTCAGCGCTCGGAACGCAAAAAGTGGATTCACTGCTTTGAGAATATCACCGCCGTTGTGTTTGTGTTGGCGCTCTCAGAATACGACCAGATGCTATTTGAAGATGAGCGGGTAAATCGCATGCACGAGTCCATGGTTTTGTTTGAAACTTTGTGCAACTCCAAGTGGTTCCGCAAAACACCCTTTATTGTGTTTTTGAACAAGATTGACTTATTTGAGAAGAAATTGCCCCGCTCGCCTTTGAAGCAGTACTGCCCTGACTACAATGGAGGCAGCAATGACGTGGAGGCGGCAATTGACTTTTTCCAAACCAACTTGTTGAGCTTGAACCGCACCGAGAAACTAATTTATGTGCACCGCACATGTGCGACAGACACCAACTCTATGCGATTTGTCTTGTCGGCTGTCACCGACTTGATTATCCAACAAAATTTAAGAAGCAGCGGCATCTTATAGATGTCTTTACACAGACAACTGTGCCTACTGAGAAATATGTGTTTTTACTTTAATATAATTACTAAACAGAGATGTAGAAAATTCTATTCCATAATTTGAACCCTCCGTCTAATTTAAAAAGAGCAAGCTATACCGGATCAGTTTTGTCTTCTCCGCCTCTTGTTATCTGAATGCAAAATTAGTACTTGTCTTTTTACCAATTACCATCTCATCATGGCCATCTCGTTTCTGTTTCTGTTGTAGTCGAGCAAGGCCTCAATCTGGCCAGCACCGGAAACAACAATGTCCTGGTCCCACACAGTGGCCTGGGCCCATGCCTTAACATCCTTGGTAGTGATGGCATCAATCTTTTCCAAAGCCTCCTCAACAGAGGTGCGGTAACCAGCCAACAAAACCTTGCGGGCAATGTCGGAGACAATAGCCTCAGACGAGTTGAGCTGGCTCAAAAGGCTGGTCTTGACAGCGTTCTTGGCGCGAGCAACCTCGGCGTTGGTGATGGAGATCGACAAGCGGTTCCACTCCTTCAACGCAAAGTGGGTGAACTCATCCACAGCAGCAACGTTGGAAATCTCAGCACTGAATCCCCACAAGCCGGTGTCGGAGTAGGAGTGGGAGATGTGGGTGTACTTGTCAACGATGTGGTACTCCTGCACGAGAGAAGCCAACTTGGGGCTGGTGTAGTGCTTCAACACCGAGTTGTGGTCAAAGCTGCCAAAGATGGCGGCAGCCACCTTGGCAACGTAGTAGGCGGGGGACTTGAGACCCTCACCCTGGATCGCAATGGCAACGTGGGCCTTGGGCAAGGTGTCGTCGCGCATGCGAACCTCCGAGCCCAAAAAGGTCGCGGGAGCGGTCTCGGGCTTGGCGCCAGCCTTGATCTGGAGCTTAGACTCCAACGCAGACACAAGCGTGTCGTGGTCAAAGTTACCCAGAGCAGCGACAACAGTGTTGTGGGCCACAAGGTGCTTCTCCAAGAGACGGAGAGAGTCCTGGGCCTCCAAGTTGGCAATAGACTCGGGGGTACCGTACACAGGCAATCCCAAGGAGTAACCCTGGAAGGCGGACGCGTTCAAGTGCTCTGCCACCTTCAGGTTAGGGTTGGCCTCAATGGCATTGGCCTTGGCGGTCAAACCAGCCTGTGCGGACGCGTAGTCGGCGCTCTCAATCACAGCCGCAGGGTTAGTGAAGATCGAAGCGAGAACCTCGGCAGCCTGGGTGATGTTGCCGTTGGTAGACTGGGCAACAACACCATTGAACTCGCGGTCAGCAACACCAGAAAGAAGGACACCAGGAGCAGACTTGGCCGACGCCAACACGTCAGCGGTCAAAGCGGACGCACCGTTGGAGAAGGGGTACTCGCTGCGGGATCCAGCGCCAAAGTACACACCCAAGGCCGCCAGGGTAGCGTGGGGGTTGGTCTCGGTCGCAAGTGTAACACCGTTGGAAAGCGTCGTGTACTTGGTCGCAGTGCTCGCGGTCGAAACCGAGCGCATCGAGCGAACAGAGCGTGCAGCAGCTGCACGGAATGAGGGGCCACACTGCATCATCTTGTCTCTATCTCGTTATCCCTCTAAAGCAAAGTCCTCGCGGGTATGGTTGAGGTCAATTGGCAAGTTTTTCCACATCTTGAAAATCAAAAACTGGCCAATCAGAACGTGTGGAAATGAAATACGAGACTGGAGCCTTCACATGTAATTTTTACACTCCAATACTGGTACCATTCAGTGGGAAATGTTGCTTTGTACCCGATACCTCACTTTCGCGGTCATTATAAGACATTTACTCAGTAATGTATGCAGATTTGCGTAATTACGTAATAATTTATCAAAGCTTATATAATCAAGCATAGATTGCAATAAAGCTATTCATAAAATCGGTTGGGTATCCTGTTGTTGGCGGTGATGGCGACGGCGGCGGTGGTGTAGCGACATCTAGATCCCACCGGACGCTTGGCAGCCATATGGAGGGTGCGACGAGGGTGTAGTGTATCTTTTTATAGAAGGACGCGTCCATAGAGCGATTTTGAATGGCTTCACTGGCATCCCTGGAACCATTGGAACCAGAATCATTGGAACCGGAACCATTGGAACCGGAACCGTTGGGGTAATCTTGATTGACCGGGGTCTCGTCATTCTTGTCCAAAGAGTTCAGTGCACGAGGGTCTAACGTCATAGTCCTGTAGAGGCGAGCAAAATGGTCCTTTGCGTGTGCCGATGTAGGACTACCTGGGGTAGATGGGAAAGCGCGCTGGCCTAGCTTGCGAAGCCGGGTGAGGCTTCTGGAGAGCGTGTTTTGGTGTCGGCTGTCGCTCTCCGCGGCCTCCTTCTCGTCTCTGATGCTGTTCTTCCCCTGGCTGCTGTTTCCACGGACCCAGCCGCTGTTTTCCTGGCCGTAGCAGGCACTGGTTGTCCTCCTAGTAAGGTCAGGTGGACTGGTTGCGTTGTCGCCGAGCTGGGGCGCCAGGTCGTACTTATTGGTCTGTTTTTGAGCGCTTGGGGGAGCAAGCAGCAAGTACTCCTCGTTGCGGACGAGGTACCGGTCGTGGGGACACGTTCGGAGCGTAACCTGGCCTTGTTTGCGCAACTTTATCAGCACTACACGGGGATTTCGGTTAACGCTGTTGCGGCGTGTCCGGTACGCTACGGCCCAACACTCAACGCGGTGTCTGATATGGTGAGCGTGGCGCGCGAGCGACTCGCGGGCGTCGTACGGATGCATCTGTGGCTATAGAGTTAGTGGCGGATTCTGGTCTTTTTGCACCCAACGACAAGGAGAGCAATTAGAGGGGTAGCAGGACATGTCGTAGCGTAAAGAACGTAGAGAGATTAGAGAGAAGATATGATGTCGGTGTTGATGATACTTGTCCCATAACACCGCTAGAGATGGCTTGGTGTAACTTGAGATGGCTTGATACAACTTGGCAGAGATCTTAGGCAACTTAGATAACTTAGAGCTTAGATAACTTAGAGCTTAGATAACTTAGAGCTTAGTTAACTTAAAGCTTAGAGACTACTTATAACAGTACGACTCCAGGCCAAACATTTCCTCCGCTCCACAAATCTCCCCTCAGCTACATTCCAATAGACAGTCTTTATTTATGTACAATATGCAAATGGTGCTAGACCTTGATGTAGGCTCTTTGCTGCATAGCCTGTTTGTGCATCTGGGCACGCTTGTCGTAGCCAGAACCCTTTCCCTCGTACGCCGCGAGAATCTCCTCCGCCAAACGCACCAGCAAGTTTGGAGACTTTTTGGTCTTACAGCCCTGCAAGATCCACAAGATGGCATAGCGGTTGCGCTGGCGCTCCCTCAACGGTACTGGAACCATCACGTTCTTGGCATGTCCAGTCATCATCGTCTTGATGGTCACCAATGGCGCCAACTTGTTGAGCGTCTCCGCCAACACCTTTACGGGGTCGAGTCTCGTGGACAAGTAGACAATGTACAATGCCTCAGAAACAGAGCGCTGCGCCCGCGCCTTCTTGCCGTGGCGCATAATGAGGTTCGTCAAGTTCTCCACTAACGGATCCTTACGCACGGGAATCGGTGTTCCCGCAAACTTGGCAACCTGTGCAAGCTGCTCCGCGGAAGGCTCCGCGGGCTCCGCCAAAAACGGGGCCAGCTGCGTCAACTGCTCGAGGTACACTTCAGTCTCGTTGGTGGGCAATACGCGCGTGTTACTTTTACCCTTGCCTTTCATGTGCTTCACCGCACTCAACCACGCGTCGAGGTCGGCCTCCGCAATCAGCTCCTTGTCGGCTGGGTAAAACTGAACCAAGCTCGGCGCAGACACACCTGGAGCCGGAACCGCCGCTTGCGTGCTCTGAAAACGGGCTGTGCTTAGACTCGTGCCTCTCGCCGCATGCTGCCGCGCCGCTAAGCCGCTCGTCGCCCTGAACCACGTCTTCAACATACTCGCGGTGCTCTATACAACCAGAATGCTTGACGCTCTGAAAATTTATCCATGTTCTCATATTTACCCCGCTCAGGAAAGTGTCGTGTAAACCACAGAACGGATACCAAACAGCTCAAGACACTAGACGCGTTGGATGTCGGTGCGAGTCGCTGCTAGTGACAGAAGGTTAGCATCGCTAGTAGACGCTGCGAGCGATAGGACGGGGATGTCGCTGGGTGTAGCCGCTACAGGAGAGCGGACAGTCTCACTATCTATCCCCGCGCTAGGAGAACGTTTCCTGGAGGGATTGTTATCTGCTCGTGCCGCGGGCTATTCCGACTCTGACGAGTGGAAGCTGGTTCTCTTGCCTGGGCTTGTTGAGCGGCTCCGGGCGATTGCGGACAGTACTATTCAGGCGAAGGCGAATGAGGAGGAGAGCTTGCCGGCAGGAGATATTTCCTTTGCAGAGACTGTTTATGCAAAGTTGACGGAAGTGACTGAGCATTTGGAGTCGCAGTTTGCTCGGAGTCCGCCGTTTACAGTGTCAAGACTAACAGAGATTATCCTTGAGCCCACCAATGAGGGGTACCGGCTAGTGACGGCTGAGCACGGCTCAGTCTACTTGAACGCGCTAGGAAAGCTAGTGCTCGTGTCGTCGAGCTTGGATGACTATGCGCCTGCAATTCTGGAGCTTGACGAACCTGAAACCACATTGAATGAGATTCCGTGGCTCAAGAACCGAAAACGCGATGAGAGCAGTCCAGACAATATAGGCTCTGAGCTGAAGAAGCCGAGGTTAGAAGAGGCTGTGCCTATTGATCCCGGTTTAGTAGGTGCTTCCCTGGGGAAAGAACCAGTCTTGACGGATGATTTGGAAGGTGATTTAATTCTAGATAGGGGTCTGGATGAGAAGGGCTCGGGAAAGGGCTCGGAAGGCACGGGAAAAGACTCGGAGAAGGGCTTTGAGAAGGACTCGGAGGACTCGGGAAAAGACTCAGAGAAGGACTCGGAGAAGGACTCTGAGGACTCGGTAAAAGACTCGGAGAAGGACTCTGAGGACTCGGGAAAAGACTCGGATAAGGACTCTGGGGACTCGGGAAAAGACTCAGAGAAGGACTCGGAGAAGGACTCGGAGAAGGACTCGGGGAAGGATTCGGAGAAGTAGGGAGTAAAGAGAGGTGAGAGGGCGAGAGAAATAGATAGAAATAGAGCGAGAAGGCCTGGACAAGTAGGACTTGTAAAATCTCTGTAACCGGTGTCGAGATGACTTCGTGAGCCAACTGTATTTTATCCCGTACTAGAATGTATGATGATACTGGCCCCTGGATAATTGGAGACCAGAACGGGTTTGTGCTGGGCCATTTTGTAGAACCATATTGGAATCAAGATTGGAAATCTGTTGGAACAATTGATACCATTGATACCATTGATACCATTGATACCATTGATATTCACCCGCCACATGCTACGGTGGATAATCTCCCGCTACCACTGATAATCACGCCTACCCCGGATAATTTTTCCGCACTCACCGCACAATCAATAATCACCAGCGGTTCGCTGTCAAATGACGAGCATTTACGAGTATGATGAGAAAGTAGCAGGTAGAGGGACAAATGGTGGATAGGGTAAATAACGAGACATGATAAATGGATAACGAGACATGATAAATGGATAACGAGACATGATAAATGGATAACGAGACATGATAAATGGATAACGAGATAGGAACTGTAGCCAGCTGTACAGTTACGTAGGAAATAAACCGTAGCGGCTATCCATATCCGGATAGTCACGTCAACCCGTAATACCCCATAACACCACCATGGGTGTGACCACGCCAAACTAACAATCCTTCCCCTGCAGCTAGACGGTTACCGGCAATCAATCAAATTGTCACCAATCATCACCAATCATCACCCATTTTTATCAATCATCATCACTTACCACCGATCATCGCCCCTCATCGCCACTTACCACCGATCATCGCCCCTCATCGCCACTTACCAATACGAGTCGCTTATTATCTTTGACTCGTCCTCCAGTTATTTTCAGGCGTCTTGGCCGTATTATAACGCTCCCATCAATATCCGGCACATTGAACGGTGAATGTGCTTATCGAGCCGATCTTAGGGGCCATCCAGCTCTGGCACGGAAGGTCACAGCGCTGGTACGACGTTTTCGAGCCTCAGGGCTTGCGGCTTCGTCCGGGCTCGTGACACATGCTCCGTTAGCGGCTGCAGCAGGCTTGCCGGTTTGAGCTGTTCTCCATCTTCACCCCACAATATAACTAAATGGAGCTGGAGGAAGAAACACTTTGAGGATGCTGCAGACCAAGATTGAGCTCAATGAGCCAGAGTCTGTATCCATGGCGTTGGAGGGACTGGTAAACGAGGTGTGGTTGAGCCTGGTTGAGGCCAAGGCCTACATTGAGCGAGTCGTTGCGGAAGAAGCTGAGCACGACATCAACTACCGGAGCTGTTCTTGGCAGAAGACGGCAGGTTTGTTGTTCTCCGAGTATATCTGCTTGGCAGTGATGTCGTTTCCATGGTCCTACTCGGTGTTGGGCTTGGGTCTCGGCTTGATTGTGACTCTTGTGGTTGCGTTACTTGCCTTGTACTCTGGATTGATCATTGCAGATTACTGTGCGGCATACCCGCACTTGGTCGACGTGTGCGACATTGGACAGCACCTCTTTTGGGGTAAGAAGTGGGTATGGTACGCGACCGCGGTGTGTTTTCTCTTGAACAACACCCTTATACAGGCTCTCCACGTTTTGGTTGGGGCCAAGTACCTCAACACTATTTCCGACAACTCCACCGTCTGTCTGGTGGTGTTTGGGGTGGTGTCGGCCATCGCCTGCTTCGTCTTTTCTCTACCACGCACCTTCTCCACCATGTCGATAGTGGCCTACTTTTCTGCCGCTAGCATGTTTGTGGCGATAGTCTTGGCTATGGCCTTTGCGGGTGTCGAGGGGCACCCGTATAGGTACGAAAAGTTGTTAGAGCCGGTGTCGTACACCATCTGGCCGAAGAAGGATGTAGACTATGTTACTGCGATGCTGGCTACGCTCAACATCATCTACCTCTTTGTTGGTCAAATCACGTATCCGTCCTTCATTGCACAAATGGAGAGGCCACAGGACTTCAAAAAGGCCTTGTGGTTGGTGACTATTTGCCAGTTTGTGGTGTTCACGCTCGCGGGTTCGGTGATGTACGTGTACGTTGGCAACGCGTACATTGTCGCTCCCGCCTTTGGCTCCTTGGTTGGCAAGTACAAAAAGATTGCATTCAGCTTTGCATTGCCAACTATAGTGTTCTTGGGGTCATTGTTTAGCAATGTCTCTTCCCAGTTCTTGATGCTCCACATCTTCAAGAGCGACTCCAAGCACCGCACGAGCCACACCGTAAAGGGCTGGCTCGTGTGGGGAGGCTTGAATTTTGGGCTATGGGCATTGGCATTTGTGTGTGGCGAGGTCATCCCCTTCTTCTCGGACTTGTTGGGCTTGATGTCCTCCTTGTTTGACTGCTGGTTCGGCTTCATCTTTTGGGCTGTCGCCTACTTCAAGTTGAAGAAGTTGCACCTCGAGAACCGCGAGGGTGTCGCCGTATCCTGGGGCGATGTGTGGAGGGCAGCACTGGTGTGGGTAAAGTTAGAAATGATTGGTAACGGCATCTTGATCCTCGTTGGCTTCTACATTTTGGGACCGGGTCTCTATTCCACCATCCAAAGCATCATCTGGTCCTACCAGAAGAGCCAATATGGAAGCCCCTTTTCCTGTGTCAGTAACGCTATATAGTCATAGCAGTGTACTTTGGATATCCATTTTTGAATCATGTCCTAAATTGTTACAATTGTACTCACTAATTGATCTTTACTTGTAATGCTCACAATTACTTGTGTGTAATCATGTGTAAAGTAATCAAATCCATTGATACTGGAACTATTGAGCCATTCATAGACTCAAACATTACAGAGCTTAAAAACTGATCCCGTCACCATCAAGTCATGTATGAATTATCCCTATAACCCTCATAAAAAATCTGACTTGTACTGTAAAGAGTGAGCTCCGACCTTTAAAGAATCGGAGGGGTCATAAGGCACCAAAGCAGAACTTTGCAACCATAAAAAGTGCTTTACCAACCTGAAGAATATTTAGAACGATTGTATTGAAGAATAATTTAGTTAGTGGTTGTCTACAAGTGAACTTCAGGATCTAGTGGTTGGGAAAGCCAGCAAGTCCTGAAAGGCTTTAAAATAGTGGTGGAATGTCTGGAGGACACAAGTCGGAGTTCAGTTTAGGCTCGGCCTTCGCGAGCTGCAGCGCTCAGTGCGAGTGAGTTGTATCTAAAGTTGTGTCAAGTAATTCTAAACCTAGACTGTTCCCTTGTGCAGGGTTGATTGAGCAGTGTTGGTTTTGAAACCATTTGAACAACTTACATCGGCGACCATGACCGTGCCCGTGGCTCGTAGTCCTTTTCCCGGAAATTAGACCGAGAACTCCGCTGATCCTTGTTGTCGCTGTAGCGGTCTCTACGGTTGTTGTAATGGTCTCTACGGTTGTTGTGACTGTCACTACGGTTGCTGTAGCGGTCCTTGTTGTTGTGGTCCTTGTCGTTGTGGTCCTTGTCGTTGTGGTCCTTGTCGTTGTGGTCCTTGTCGTTGTGGTCCTTGTCGTTGTGGTCTTTGTCGTTGTGGTCTTTGTCGTTGTGGTCTTTTTCATTCCGATCTCTATCAAATCGATCTCTATCGTACAAATCTCTATCGTAAAAATCTTTATCATACCGGTCCCTATCGTACTCATCTTTATCATACCGATCTTCAGCATACCGATCTCTATAATCCCTCTCTGACCGGGACCTGGTCCCTCTGTAATTATTGTCTCGTCCGCGCCGTGCTCCAAAGTAGGAGTCTTTAGGCTCCGACAGCAGGGGGTGCGGATTGTATGTTCGTTGGACACCCGAACCGTGGGGCGCTCGACCGGAACGATACTTGTCTTGGTGCGTGTTCCGCAGAAGACTGTAGTAACCCCTTCCACCGCTTTCACGGCCAGCGCGGGGACGGTCTCCATGGCGATTATTGTCAGACCGACCGCTATGCCCTCTCTTTGGAACAAATTTAGGAATGTAGTGGCTGTTCAAAAGGGTGTGACAAGCAATGATCTCACCGTAACGCAGCTCATAGTCGACGCGCCACTTACCGAAGCGCGGACCCCGGTCCTCTTCAAAGACCCATTGATTGATGGCCTTAACGGGGATATAGTCAACAAATAATGGACGGCGCTCTACCCAATCGCTTGCTGCGGAGTCTGAAGATTGGGCCTTGGCGAGGTAGTCCGCACGCAACGCCCTATCCTCCTCTATCGGAGGATATGTTGATCCCACAAGCTTGTTACGCAAATAGATGGCGCCAGCCTCCTGGTCGACCAATACGATTCCATGGGTGCGAGTCCTGTTGAGCCAGGCACGCTCAATCTGGTAGTCCCCGCCTTCATGGGCCAATTGCTTCAAGTAGAGTTGGAAGTTGCTGGCGCTAAAGGGCCGCCGCAAGTTGGCAAGAAATAAGGCGCGTGTAGGTGGTAGCGATGATTCCGTAGTCACCTCGTAAAATACCTCCTCCTGGGGTTCCGTTTCCAGACTGGTTTGCAAACCCGTGTGATCGACAGGAACATCACGAGAGGATTGCGGAAGGGAAGTGTTTACGCTGTTTCTCCCCGCATTGGTGTAATCTTTATCCCCTCTTTCCGCTTTACCTTCTTCGTCACCTTCTCCACTAACTTCTCCATCTCTATCACTTTCATCCTTAATACCTTCTCCTTGACCATCATTCCTTTCTCTAAATTCTCTTCTACTCTCTCCTCTACCCTCTCTTCCGTAATCTCTTCTACCAACTCTCTCCTTGTCTCTACTCTCACTTTCCTTTCTATGTTCTAGATACAATACTTCTTCTACCATCCCCGATTCTTGTCGTGTCTCCGCTATACTTACCTCGTCAGATACTCCTCTCCTTCTTTTCCTGTCGCCACCGTCTATTCCTGTCTTGCTCACCTGTTGGCCCTGATTGACTTTATGTGTTACCCCTGCGTGTCGGGATAGGTCTGACTTTTCCTCAGTCGTTGTCCCGTTATTGGGTATCGCTGTTGGTGTTTTGCCAGTCCCTGCAGGCGCACAGTCAGCGCCACGCGCTGCCAGTCCGCTGCTTTCCCGTTCTTTAGTGGAACCTTCCATATGTGTGGTGTAGTTTTTTCCATCAGCTCAGTTTTAAACCGCATGCTGTCACCTTGGGACAAAACGCTTCAGCCCCTACTTTCGGCAAACGAAACCATTTCAGAAAGCGGCTTTGAACACAACGCGCACGCAGTACCTATAAAAGCACCGTCTGGATGCCTTCCAGTAGGGCGAGCGGCCAATCGCGCACGCGCTGAACACCGCCGGCGACGCAAGGAGCCGAAACGCCTCGCCAGACGCACGCACGTTGCGCGGGCCCTGCGGAGGAGGGGGCGTCTGGCGTCTCCCGATTGGGCGCAACAAGCTGCACGGTTTTGTGAGGTTTGGACGTGTGACAAGTATACGGTTCACCACGAGGCGTCAACTCCCGTTAGTGCGGTGGATTGTATTGTTGTATTGAGGTCTAGTTTGGTTAGATCTGGCATGTGATCTGGTCCGCATATTAGATCTATAATCAGATCTGTTATCAGCTACATGGCGAACTCTGCTTTTGGTCTGCGGACGATAGAAACTCACACAGTCTGCTGCTGCAATGGAGTCCAAGCGTATAGGGTGGCTTGCAGCAACAGCATTGGGCTGATGCGGTGAGGCTGAGACAGTGGGGCTGATACGGTGAGCTGATACGGTGAGCTGATACGGTGAGCTGATAGGTGGATACTTTGCAGATTGCTAGTATGGTGAGTGGTGTTCTATACTGTGGTAAAATGCAATAGACGACCTCGGTTGAGCATGAGAAACGGTGACGGAATGGGTAATACATTCTGGGGATATCATTTTTCTCGACTCCGCCCTCCAAGCCCCAGTAGAAAGTCAAGAGACAAAATGACAGCAGAAAAATAGACAGCAGCAACATGGAGGAAAGGAGGGTTACAGAAGATGCATGTTCTGGAGAGAGGCAAGTGGAGATACGGAAGAAAGATGCGTAAGGAGATGCACAAACCGATGCAAGTGAGATTTGAAACACGGGCCAGAAAATGCCGGCACAGTGCATGTGTCCACGCCTACATACCCGAAAAACCGAGGGACTGGCGCATAGAACATCAAAATTATTGCATCTACTTTCTTACTACCCACTCGTTTGTTGGGCATGGCAGATGCATGCGGAAGGAACTAACCTCAGCTAGAGTATTAGCGACTTTGGCGATGATTGAAAGGACACTAACGTGTCGTGCAGGCCATGGAACAAACTAGAAGAATTACAACAATTAGCATGATGAGGTACGAGCAGCTTTAATATTCATGCATTGTTCAGAGTGGTTCCATGTGGTAGCTCGTGGATTTAATACGCGCACCTTTTAACAACAATAGTAACTTTAGGCCACAACAGCTTATGCCAACCCCAATAAAAGCTACAGTACCTAGTAATAGCTTGTAACATATATCCGTTTACGGGTTACATAACAGAGTGACATCACAAATTGATGAATATCTCATACGAGCTGGCAGACCGCTGGCGAAATACTACTGGGTGGCTTTATTAATACGACACTCATATTTTGCGTCTAGCTTTCACTGGCTGGCACCGTTAATATGCCTTGAATTGAAAAATTTAGACTTGGTGGCTGCAATTTTGTGCATTTGTGGCCACAAAATACGCTGTGAATTTTGCAATTGCAACAGAATAGTATTCCGGAATTGCGCTTGGGTGAGGGAATTTTCCAGGGCAGTCGTGCAACTGCTTGTGGTCGGCACTGGTATCTGGTAATCCTTACTTTCAAGTAGCCGAAGCAGCTGGCGTCGTTCATTTTTCTTAAATCTCAAGTTTCTTTCATACTTTTTCCCTACTACTTTGTCCCTCCTCATTGTTCCCTCCAACTTCCCTCCTCATTTTTCCCTCCAACTTTTCCCTCCAACTTCCCTCCAACTTTTCCCTCCAATTTTTTCCCTTCCATTCCCTGCCCTTCACTTTTTCCCGATTTTCCCCCCACCCACCTAACCCCCTCGTATTCCATACGTACCTACGCATTCGTCGCCGCGTATGTCTACATTTCATCATCAATCTCTACCTTCCGTTCCATCTTCAAGCACGCCCCTTGAATTCCTGACCTTGTAATCGACGAGTCAAAATGCCAAAGGGAGGAGGTGCCAGAGCAGTTGCAAAAAATCAACTTTGGGATTAAGTTTAGGAGTTTTCTAAACTCCGCCAATGGCGGCACTGCGTATCATGATGACAGGGTAGAAATTTGTGTCAAGTGAGAATAAAACGCGGGTATTTTGCCACGCAGAATAATGTGGTCCTTGAACGTCTTTCCTCGCAACAACTGGTCACCCCGGCGCATGCATATCCCCAAGTGTCTCCTTCGAGTTCAATCTGAATATTGCTTGGTTGGGTGTGTAATTTGGGCTATCGGTGAACGATTATAACAGGACACCACTACTGGGCAGCCCAACAACTCATCTTGTATAAGACATTAATTCAAAAGTAGTATATAAAATAAATGAAAGTTCATAAAATAAATTGAGAGTAGTTTATAAAATATATTGAAAGCTCCAAGTCTTCACTCTGCAACGTGGTGTTGTGAGCGCAAATATTAAGAATGATATGAACCCGAATAAAGAATCAAATTTCCCTCAAATATTTCACCCAACTAGTTTGGGCGTTTAAGTCGCACAAAACTAACCTCATTTTTGTAGGATTGGTACAACTCGACACAGGTGGGAATATGTCACGGTTCCGGCGCGGCGCTTCCCCCGGGCCAGTCGCCCATTCAATTCTACTGAAACGTCATAGCTCTAAATAAACTCTCACAATCCGTTCAGTGACTTTACCCCAGTTGCAATGTTAGATCTTTTTGGGAGGTCTGGCTTATAGGAAATCAACGTATCCTGTCTCGGGTGCTTGTTGTTTGAGCGAGGTCTTAAAACTTTAGAGCCCTTTTAGTGTCATTGGTCAACATTATTGGACAGGATTAGTGCACAGGAATATTGGTCAAGATTATTGGTCCAGGTGCTAACGAGACGAATCTGGATAGTGATTATGTAAGGTCGTAAACGCGTCTATACGTTATGGCTACGATATTACGCATACGATGCCTTCAATGCCTGCGATAGTGATTTGTGCATCTTTGGGAATCAAGGCAGTCTCTAAGTACAGCAATGGTAGTAACAAGTCACTGGTGATTATGGGTTCTGCAATAATTTGTATTCGAGATGACTAAGCGTTTTTGGTTAGCATCGTATTGGCTAGCAACTGCCCAATGGGTTTACACCGGAGTCGCGGTAGAGGTATACAGGCATTTTCAGTATTAACAGGGTGGTAACTATGAACAGGATGTCACTATGAACAGGTTTACAACTGACCTAGACAGAGAAAAGCTTGCTTATCAAGTCAAATAAGCCGTTGCTCGATGTCTCCATCACGTAGATTCCGTACAACCCAAAGAAAGATCCCAACGTGAGTATTTTTGAAGCGACGCCGTGCCACACGCCATACACCCTCTTGGGGATATAGTCGATTATGCAAGCTTTGAACCCAGTGTGACAGTGGAACAATAACATCGTCGCGCACGTTGTGTCGAGGACAGGCAACTCCAATCCAAAGCCCAAAAGTGGCGTCAACACCAACGGAATGAGACCCACAGAGACCATGCGCTCGTACGCCCAGTGGTACCCGCCCGCGTAGTAGTCCGCCATCGGTGGCTTGTATGCGTCATTCACAGTACCCACGATGTATCCCGCAGGCTGTGGCAGTTTCTTGAGCTTCGAGAAGTCGGGCTTGAGCGAAAACGCCCGCACGGGTCGTATGCTGCGGCCAAACATCCTGTCGTTGATTCTTGTTGAGTGATGAGCTTTAGCCTTTTTTACCTTGGTCACGTGTTGGTTCCCCAGTCTCCCTACTCTTTACATCACTCCTAACCTCTTCTCTTCTTCTTCACTCCTAACCTCTTCTTCTCTTCTCTTCTTCTTCTCTTGATATCTAAAAATCTAGTTTCCCTTATACAAGTCTACACCCAAGATCTTCACAATGGTCTTTCCTGCGGCTACAACACTCTCGTCGCCAAAGCGCTTACCCGCCAACTGCACAGCAATTGGAGCGCCTACGAACTCGTCGGGCTTGTAGTTTAAACTCTCCAACTCGTCCAATGGCCCGTAAAACTCAAGCTTGCTAGCGTCCCAGGTGTCAACCTTGGGGTCCTGGAACAATCCCGTCTGCACGGTAAGCGCAGGAAAGTCCAAGAGGTTGAACAAGCACGTGTATGACGCATTGTACGCGTGCTCAGGGCGTGGAGCGACATTGTTGTAAACCGGACTCAAGATCACGTCAATCTTGTTCGCCGTAAGCGCTTCCGTGTACTCCTGGCGCAAGACATCGCGGGTATAGTTCAAGGCCTGGTTCTCGGACTCTGAAAGCTCATTCTTACCCTCACCCATATTGAGGCCCCAGCGCGTCAAGCGCTCGAGAGGCTCGCCAGAGGCGGAGAGCAAGTCGCGCTGCTGCTTGTTGCCATCTGCATTGTACATCTTGTACGTAGTCTCGACCGCCTCGTGGATCCGTATCGGCTTGAACTCCACCACCTTGACACCCGCAGCCTCAAGCTTTGAAACAGTGTACTTCATACCACGCAAAACTGGTGGAGACGGACGAACGATACCATTGTCGTAAATGACTCCCACCGTCAATTTTGCAGGCTCGGGTGGAGCTACCGGCTGCCAGGGCTGGCGGGTCACGTCGTGAGCATACTCCCACGGCTTTCCATCGTTAATATAGGAACCCATCCACAACTCAATATCGTCCAAGCTCCGCGCCAACGGTCCGAGCACAGCCGGAACAGACTCGAGTCCAGCACCGGCGCCCATGCACCCCCATGAGCTGATACGGAGCGAGGTCGGACGCAAGCCAAAGCAGCCGCAAAAGGCTGCTGGGGCCCGAATCGATCCTCCAATGTCGGATCCGCACCCCATGCTCAGACCCCCAAAGCTGACAATGGAACCCTCGCCCAGGGACAGGCCTCCGGGCAGCAACGCCACATTGAAGGGGTTACGCGTGATCCCAGTGACGTTGTTGCGGGAGTCCAAGTGCATAAGACTCTGTGGCTCAGAAGTGCGAATGTAAAAGATACCCCCTAACCGCTCCAAGATTGCTGGGGTAATACCGTGCTCTGTCGGGACATTCTTGAGTAAGTAAACATAGCTGGCGTGGTTAACACGGTCCTTGTAGTTGAGATGCTCCTTGAGCGAGATCGGGAGACCGTGCAAGGGCCCAATGGGCTTTCCGTGCTCCGCAAGGTACGCGTCCAAGTACTCGGCGCGCTTCAACCCCTCGTCAAAAAAGACATCCATGCCATAGTTGAGGAATTGGTGGCCAATAACAGCACGCCGGGCGTACGCGGAGTACACCGCCACCGCGCTTAGCTTGCCTGACGCGAGCTTGCCGACCAACTCGGTCGCACTGGTTTCGGTGATTGCAAGCTCCTCCGCGCTCAACAACTTGGCATCGTAGAGGTGCTGCACCGCATTGAACTGCTTCTCCACGAGTGCCGCAATAGGCTCAGGGAGCTCCACCTTGTACTCGGGAACCAAGCCGCTCTCGATCGCCGCGCGGTACTGCTCCACCAATGGGATCCACTCAGCATACTTGACAGGGTCCTCGTACCCCACAAAATCCTCCTTGGTCAAAAAGTCTTCAAACTTCACCGTCATTGCTACTCTGTAACTACTGAAGTTATACGTGTCTCCTGTCACGGCAGGGTCGGATTCTGCCTGTTATATAGCCTCCTAGGACCCCTGTGGACCCTGAGGGGTCCTAGCCGCGCTCGTTTTTAGCCGCGCTAAAGTCGACATTTGTCTCGATCCAAAGCCTCTTCAAGCTAGGCAGGACAGAAACGGCTACACATTCCGTATTGGAGCCTTCCAGGAGGGCTGTGTCGGCTACAGTCGCCGTTAAGCTCAGCCATGGGCTTCTTTGAAGGCATGGCCTCCAATTCTTGCATAGTCAGGTGGTGCTGCATGAATTTCATAACCATAATTTAAGGACTGCAATAAAGTCTAGGAGTCTAATACTCAGTTCATCATCATAATCCCACGGTGATCAATCCCACCGTAACAATATGCCGGTCATACTGAATCATAATCTGTGAGTATCCGATCATAATCTGTGAGTAATCCGTGCTAACTCCATCATAATCCGATCATAATCCTCATCCATCTAGTCTCACCCCTCCTATCATTTCTGCATATCTCCCACCCTACTCTTTCCATCATTATAAGGTATATTAACTATTTACACTACCAACTGGCCACCTTTACGCCCGGAATCAACCCTGCTCTCGCGCGGTTTCTAAAAACCGTTCTGTTCAACTTAAAGTCTGGAATCACAGATTTGGAGTTTCCGGTCGCGACACAGCGGTCGCGAATCTGGTTGAACGCAGTATACTTCGGCATCGATCCGAGCTGTAACTGGGCCTCGAGCCGTGCGCGCGACGGCAACTCGGTGTTGCGTGCAATGTACTTCAAGGCTTTGCGCGTAACCTCGTGCTCCTCAAACTGCGTGCGCTTGAACTGGTCACGCAACACACGTGCGTTGATATAGCAGTGCTTCGGGATCTCGAACTTTACCGGAAACCTGAACACCATTGTAGTTGTGTTGGCGGTGCTGGTGCTCTAGTTGTAATATTTTGGTTTGATAAAAATTTATCAGTCTGCTATTTACGCAAGGCGTACTTTTCAGTCGTTTTGTCAGGCTTGGTATAGCGAACAAGCATGTTCACCGGGCTTGTGGAGACGGTTGGAGCTGTGACGGCGGTGGTGACGGTGCAGGCGGAGCCTGCGACGGCGCTGAACCCGTACCCCCTGAGCCGGGAGCTCACAATTAGCGGGTGCGGCGAGATCCTCGGGGACGTGCAGCTTGGCGACCTGATTGCCACTGACGGAGTGTGCTTGACGGTCACTGCGTTCAGCAAGGAGGACGGGTGGTTCACTGTTGGTGTTGCGCCCGAGACGATCCGGCGCAGCACGTTGGGCGACGTCGCGAAAGGCGGCCGCGTCAACTTGGAGCGCGCGCTCTTGGCTCTGACGCGTATGGGCGGACACCTGGTACAGGGCCATGTCGATACAGTAGCGCGTATCAGCGAGCGCGTCGCCGATGGCGACGCCATCTCGTTTACGTTTGTGTTGCGTGACACCGAGTACATGCGGTACATTGTCGAGAAGGGCTTTGTATGCGTGGACGGCACGCTGTTGACGGTCACGGCGGTGGACTACGCCGCGAGCTCCTTCAGCATCATGATGATCCAGTACACGCAGTCCAAGGTCACGATGCCGAGCAAGAACGTGGACGACTGGGTGAATGTGGAGGTCGACCTTGCGGGAAAGTTGGTGAGCACCCAGATTGAGCACGTTTTGGCGGGTCAGGCACTGGACCCCAACAGCGCCTTGGCCAGGTTGGTTGAGAAAATGGTGAAAGATGCTGTGAAAGATATAGTCGGGAGTAAATAGGTAAGAGAAGAAGGAGGAGGAATTAAGGAGGAAGTAAGAAGTAAGGAGGAAGTAAGAAGTAAGAAAGAAGGAGATAGTATAGTGCAGTATAGTATAGAGGAGTATAGAGGAGTATAGCGGAGTATAGAGGTGAATATGTGTATTATGTAATCACCCTCCAGGAGCGTACCGCCAGCTTCTGTCGTAGGAAGCTGGGGAAAGCGGGAGGATGTAGCACTTGGAGCGAGTATCGTATGCTATCACTTTCGTGTCCCACGCCGCTGCAGAACGCAGATTTAGTGCGCTCTCGTGGTCGAGTTGGTGCAACGTGAAAAACCAAAATTGAGTGGCAACGGAAACCTTCAGTGACACGCACAACCCGCAATGGATATCGTACTAGGCATCAGGGTTAGCGACTGCACGATAATTGCGACGTCCAAAGCGTTCACACGCGGTATCAGTGTCTTGAAGGACACCGACGACAAGACGCGCCAGCTCAACACGCACAACTTGGTGGCCTTTACTGGCGAGCTGGGCGACACGGTACAGTTTGCCGAGTACGTGCAAGCAAACATCCAATTGTCGTCCATGCGCGAGAACGACTTGGAGATGTCGCCCAAGGCGACGGCCTCGTTTGTTCGCAATGAGCTTGCGAAGCTGGTGCGGTCGCGGAAGCCGTTCCAGGTGAATGTCTTAATTGGCGGTTTCGACACCAAGAAGCTGGTTCCGTCATTGTACTGGATAGACTACTTGGGAACGTCCGTTGAGTTGCCGTACGCGGCCCACGGGTACGCTTCTTTTTACGCGTCGTCGTTGTTGGACAAGCACTACAGAACGGACATGACGGCGCCAGAAGGCTTGAAGTTGCTTGAAATGTGCATCAAGGAGTTGGAGATGCGGATGCCCATCGACTTCAAGGGCGTGTACGTGAAGGTGGTCGACAAAGACGGTATACGCTCGGAGACGGAGATGATTAAGGTGTAACACCACACTACACTACTCCTCGCTATGCGTAAATCAACTAAATAGTACAGATATCAAACACGGCAGTTTTGGATTGAAAACACCAAAATGTCGCTCGCACCAATCTTTTTCAACTCGTCCATAACGGTTCCGATCTTCTTCTTCTCCACCATCGACGAGACCGCCAGCCACTCCTCTTCGTCTGCCTTTCTCTCTAATGCGGAGACGGTGGCCGCGCGGCGGCCAGGTGTGATCAACAAGGCGTCCAGCAAGATGGAGCGCGGAGCGTTGTAGTTGCACAATACATACTTTTGCGCGGTGAGGATACCCTCGATGCGTTCGGTAATGGTACGCGCCACCTCAGGGAAGCGGGTGTGTTTGGACGCAATCAAGTGTGCCAGCGTCTCCAACACGGTACCAATTGCCTCTAATCCGGCAGCACGCATCGTCTCTCCCGACTCTACGAGATCGACAATCGCGTCGGCCACGCCGAGCGCACACGACGCCTCGACGGAGCCGCCCACGTAGCGGATATGTGTCTTCTCGCCCAGGCTCGCGCCCAACTCCTCAAAGTAGTCTGTCGCGAGCTTGGTGAAGGAACTCACGATGCGCTTGCCCACCAACTCCTCCGGCAGCTTGAACGTGTTCGCAGGAACCTGCACCTGCAAGCGACACAGCCCAAACTTGAGGTCCAACATGTCGTCGATCGAGTCGTACATGTCCGCCTCCTTGATCTGGTCCAAGCCGGTGATGCCCAAGTCACAGTTACCCTCGCCCACAAACACCGGAATGTCCGCCGCAGGCAAGAAGATGAGCGCTACAGGCATGTTCGTCAGAAGCGCAATGTCCAACCGGTTCAGACGCCTGAACTGGATGTCGGCGCCGCTCAAGAGCTGACAGCACTTTTCGTAGAGACGGCCCTCTATATCGGTTAGTACAGCCTCACGGACCCCTAAAAAACGGGGGAAAAAGCCTATGCGACACTCGCTCGCACGCTCGCACGTAACGTACTCTTGGGGACGGCAAACAATAACCTGTCGGGCAACTGGTGCACTAAATCCATCCTGTCGTCTACACCCCAGACGTTGCCCGGAAACTTTTTGTATTTTAACTATGAGTCAACTGCAGATTGGATCTTTTTTTTCAGCTACATGCATCCCAGAGCTCGAGCTCCATCGTCGGCGCTACCGCGGCCATACCAGTAGACATTGTACGACCAGTTGATGAGGATCTTGGCCATGTCCCATGGCGAGAACTCTGGCCAGAGCTTGTCGGTGAAGACGATCGCGCAGCGCGGCGACACGCACTGCCAGAGCAAAAAGTCTGAGAGCCGGTGCGTCCCCAGCGTGCGAATCAAGAGATCGAGCGGTGGCGCTGCGGCCGTGTATAAATGCTTCTCGATCGTCATCTCGTCGATACCGAGCGAGACCGTTGTCGCCTCGTCGGTTCCCAGCGATGCGGAGGCCGATGTCGCTGACGTGGCGGCGCTGTGCGCGCCGCTCACGTCGCTGCGTAGACTCAGCCCCAGACTCAAACTCAGGCTCAGGCCGCGTCGGATCTTTTCCTCGCTGCTGCTCTGCCGCTTGCTCTCCGCAACGCTCTCCTCCACGCTCCGCCGCACCGCGCGCGTGATCTCGTCCCGCGACGTGTACGGAAAGCACACATTGAGCACCGCCCGCGTATTGAGCTTGGTCCGCTCCTCCGTCTCATGCAAAATCTGCTGCACGTCTGCGGGAAGCAATCGCGTGTTCCCGAGGATCCGTATCCTGATTCCGTGCTTGTCGCAGAGCTCGCCGTGCTGCGCGAGCTGCTGGAACTTCAGCTTTGCCAACTCCATTAGCCACTCCACCTCGTACTTCAGCCGCTTAAAGTTCTCAATCAGGAACGCGTACACCGTCGCACACTCCACGCCCAGCTCGTACAAGAGCTCTAGAATGCTCGCCATCATCTCGAACCCGAGGTTGTGGCCTTCCTTCATCTCGATCTGGTGCGACTTGGCATAACGCCGGTTTCCGTCCATAATGATGCCAACGTGGCGCGGCGTCGGACCGGTGCGAATGACACGGCCAAACACCTGCTTGCACACCGTGAGGGCCGCGCCCATCCCGGGGAATGTCAGCACCCACTCCATGCCCACACCTGTCTCAGCGGCGTGCTGTCTCATTGCTACTAATTTCAGAGGGGGTTACCCGGAGGGACGGAGATGGTAGAGACAGGGAGGGAGGGTGAGTAGAGTAGAGAGAGTAGAGAGAGTAGAAGAGGAGAGTGGAGTAGAAGACTAGAGTAGAAGAGTAGAGTGGAGTGGAAGAGTAGAGCAGAGCAGAGAAGAAAGAACTACGAACTATTTGCCACCTACGATATGTGGGATTTGGAGGTCAGCGGTTGCAAAAAGCCTGACGGCGAGAACGGGAGAAAGAGAGAGGAGAGAAACGGAGAGAGAAGGGAAGGGGAAGGGGAAGTGAAGGAGGCGTATAGCATAGACGGCGAGCAGCAGAGCTGAGGGCGAAGGAAGAAGGACGGGCGAGTTGTGGGCAAGAGCGTGGCTTGAGGTGAAGTGAAAATTTTGGCGCGTTTGTACTGTTGATACCAAGGTGTATGACACGCGACGGAACGCCTTTAGAGCCGACGAGGGCGCCTGCTGCGGCCGATGGGGCGAGTGTTGGCGCTGCTACGGTGCTGGAGGGTCCCAGCTACGTACAGATCCCGTCGTCGTCGCCGATCGCGGTGCGGTCGTCGCCGCAGCACGCGCCGGTGCGGTCGCCGCCATCCTTCAGCGGGATGGTGCAGCAGGAGCGGTTGAAGCAGCTCGAGGCGAAGCGGGAGGCGATCAGGAAGCATGCTGACTTTCCGATGGTGCGGAAGCGGTTCTACTACCTCCAGGAGAGCGATATATTCAAGGGTTTTGTCAAGGGCAAGGGAAAGTTGCGGGACATCACGCAGTGGTTGAGTGATAACTACAACAAGCAGGAGATCTTGGCGGGAGCGGAGGCGGAGCGGCAGCGCGAGAGGGACGCGCTGGAGCAGATACGGCAGAAGCAGCAGGAGGAGATTATGCGGATAGCTTTTGAAAGGAAGGAGGAGGAGCAGAGGGAGCTGCGTGAGCGGGAGCAGAGGGAGCGGGAGCTGCGTGAGCAGCGTGAGCGAGAGCTGCGTGAGCAGCGGGAGGAAGAGCAGAAAGAGAGGGAGGGAGAGAGGGAGGGTGTTACTTCTGTCGTTTCTGGTATGCCTATGACCGCGTACGATGAAGAAGAGTCTCCCATAAAGGTGCGTGGTAAAGCACGCGTAAAGGTGATTGATTCGCCTGTCAAGGCGAATGGTGGCGTGGGTGGTGGTAACTTTGGTGTGGGTGGTGGTGTGGGTATGGCTGCCCCCCGCGAAGCAGCCTCGACAAAGGTGCAAATGTCCAAGCCCAAGATGTCGATCTTGGACAAGTACAAGTTTAAGCCGCGTGTCGAGCCCGTCTACCCCCAGTTCTCGGAATCGGAGAATAAACGGCGCAGGTTTGTGCGTGGCCTGGACGCTCCCGCGCGTCTCCCGTCCTTGTCGGGGCCCCTAGCGCTTCGCCAGGAGGAGGATCCGGTCCAGGTTCCACCAGTAGACCCTCAGCCAAACCCCAGTGACCAGATTGACGAATTAGAAAGGCTAGAGGCGAGGATAAAGCAGAATCGCAAAGCGTCGCGCTCAAAGAAGGCGTCCAAGCACAGCGACGACGACTTGGAAGATGAGGATATTAGTGATGGCATGTCCGAGGAAGAAGAGCACACTGGTTTCCTGCTGGGATTGACCTCTATCGACTCGCGGATCTTCAAGTTTATTAATGAGGCATCGGCCCAGGACCTTGTCGAGATTTGCGTCTTGGAACCCGCCAAGGCCGAATTGGTGATTGCCGCTCGACCCTTTAGCACCATCTACGAAATCGCCGATAACGACTTTTTGTCGCCAGAAGAAGCGGCAGACCCTAAAGCGCGTTCAAGAAAGAAGAAGACATTGGGACTCCGCATCGTGGAAAATACCGAGTTCAGCTTGAAGGGGTACCAGGCAGTAGAGTCATTGATAAAGGCCTGTTCTGAATACGGAAACTCGGTCTCGCAACAAATGAAAGATTGGGGTGTTGCAGTGACAGGAGAAGGTGAGTTAGATATGGTATCGCTTGACCCCGTGGACGACTTGCCCAAGGACAGTGCTGTTCAGGAGGTCGCGGACGACGACGACGATGTTATGGTTGTGTCGCGTCCAAAGAAGAAAGGATTGAAGTACATCAAACACAAGCCGGCATTGTTGGCAGACGATATCACTCTCAATAATTACCAGCAAGTGGGTATCAACTGGCTCAACTTGTTGTATCAAAATAAATTGTCGTGTATTTTGGCCGATGAGATGGGATTGGGCAAGACATGTCAAGTTATTGCGTTTATGGCACACTTGAAACAGACCGAAGACCATAATGGACCTCATCTCGTTATTGTTCCAGCATCTACAATTGAAAACTGGTTGCGAGAATTCAAAAAGTTTTGCCCAGACTTGCGCGTTCAGGCCTACTATGGGTCTTCCAAAGATCGCGAAGACTTGAGATATGAATTGCAGGACCTGGAATTTGATGTTATGGTGACTACATATACTTTGGCGTGCGGTTCAGCGCCTGACTTTAAGTTTCTCAAAAACCAAAACTTCAATATTATTGTCTATGATGAAGGACATCTCTTGAAAAACTCTGGAACTGAAAGATACACTAGGTTAATGAGGTTGAAGGCAAAATTTCGTCTCTTGTTGACTGGTACGCCATTGCAGAATAACTTGAAAGAGCTTGTGTCCTTACTTCTGTTTATGCTCCCAGGCTTATTTGACGAAAAGAAGGAGGATTTACAAGGCCTCTTTAACCAAAAGCTGGCAGCAGTAACGTCGTCTGCTTCATCCAAGTCAAACAGCAACTACAATCCGTTGCTTTCTACACAAGCTATTGGAAAGGCAAAGACAATGATGACCCCATTCGTCTTGAGACGTAAAAAGGATCAAGTATTGCAGCACTTGCCCGCCAAATGTCACGAAATTATTATGTGTCAATTGAGCCCAGTGCAAAAGGTTATTTATAATGAACACTTGGAAAGAGCCAGAGCGACAAAGTTGGAACGCGAACGGCGCAAGTTATTGACTGACAAAAAGGAGATTGATGAGGCTAGAAAGACTCCCATCGCTTCTTCAACTAATGTGCTCATGTCCTTGCGTAAGGCTTCTTTGCATCCCATGCTTTTTAGAGACCAGTACAAGGATGCAAAACTAAAAAAGATGGCGAAGGCTATTATGAACGAGCCTGAGTATGTTGAGGCCAACCAGGAGTACATATTCCAAGACTTGCAGGTGATGAGTGATTTTGAGATAAACAACTTGTGTCACAAATTCCCCAAGACGTTGTCATCTTACAAGTTGGCTGACAAGCATTTCTTGGATAGCGGAAAAGTAACTGAGTTGAACAAGCTTTTAAAGATTATTATTGATGGTAAAAAGGAGAAGGTGTTGATATTTTCGCTTTTTACACAAGTGCTAGATCTCTTGGAAAGAAGCTTAAGTTTAATGAAGTACAAATTTGTCCGCTTGGACGGAACCACCTCAGTCGAAACGAGACAAGACATTATTGATCAGTTCACGGACGATGATACCATTCCCATATTTTTGCTTTCAACAAAAGCCGGTGGATTCGGAATCAACTTAATCGCGGCAAACAATGTAATTATATTTGACCAGTCGTTTAATCCACATGACGACAAACAAGCGGAAGACCGCGCTCACAGGGTGGGGCAAAAGAAGGAGGTTACTGTCTACCGCTTGATCGTAGCCAACACAATAGAAGAGAATATTCACCAGTTGGCCGAGAATAAGCTTGAGTTGGATACCACCATCAGTGCTAATCCAGACAGCGTTGGGGACTTTAAGTTAGAGGACAAAACCGCGAACCTCTTTGAAAAGCTTCTCTTTCAATAGAAATTATGTATTATTTTAGTATTTATGTTGGAAATGATATAGATTAACAAGCTTGGAAAGTTTCAGCCGGAAGTTATCCATAGTGAAGTTTTGGTTTTCAAGAAAGAATCTCGCGTAATAAAAAGTGAATAAGACCAAGGGTTTGATAAAGTAGCACCTACTCTAGCGGACCTTATGGGAACGCTGTTACAATTTCGATTACCTAATTTAGAGGGTTCTTATTCTTTGCTTATTCTCTTTTTAATCTCCCCTCCCCTCCCTTGAGTAAAACATTTATCTTTTTCATCAGTGACGTCACATGATTGTTGTCACGTGTGTTGAATTACAACTTTTGTGAACTGATGGGCCAGGCAAGACCGCCACAACTCCAATAGACAAGGACATGTTTACAGTTCAGCAAGCGATTAGAAGCAGGAGCTGGTCTATAGGTCCTGTTCGCTTTGCACGTTCGGTGCGGAGTTTGTTTATCCAGACAGCAGAAACGCCTAATGAGCACGCTCTCAAGTTTTTACCTTCAATAAAGATTCTTGCAGAGAACGAAACCAGAGAATTCTTGAGTGGTCGCGAAGCGTCCTGCTCGCCTCTCGCCGTCAAGCTATTCAGTATTGATGGAATCAGGTCAGTGATGTTTGGGTCGAACTTTATCACAGTGGAAAAGGCCAACAGCGACTTGCACTGGTCCCTTTTGAAGCCCGAGATTTTCTCGGTCTTGACTGAGTACCTCACCAACGGCACACCGGTAATATTGGAGGAAAGCAATCTCTCTTCGGACATGCAGATCAACGACGATGACGACGAGGTTGTGACCATGATCAAAGAATTAATTTTCACGCGTATCCGTCCCGCAATTCAGGACGACGGAGGGGATATCGAGTTTGTAAACTTTCGGGAGGAGGACGGAACGGTGTTTTTAAGGCTCAAGGGAGCGTGCAGAACGTGTGACTCCTCGTCGGTCACCTTGAAAAACGGGATTGAGAGTATGTTGAAGTTCTACATTGAGGAAGTACAGGCAGTAGAGCCGGTTGATGAAGTCACTGAGCAGGTTACCGTGACTGAAACTCCTGGAGGAGTAAAGTTTGATGCGACCGCAACCATAACTCCTAAACAGCGCGAAGAACCCCCCAACTTGTAAATAGAGCATGCCCGGAAGAGAAACGGCACTTTTTGAGTAGTTAATAAAGAAAGATTTTTAATAAAGAAAGATTTTTAATAAAGAAGGCCAGGACAAGGCCAGGACTTAAGCATATCCACCAATAGAAGTAACTCAACTACTGAAGGGCTCAACTTCTCAAGGGCTCAACTCCCAACTACTCAGGGACTTGAGCGATCTAGTCTCTCATGGATGAGCTTATTCTCTATTTCGGCGCTACCACCCTAGTATATATTTCAACTCTACAAGTTTTGAACCCGTCAAGCCATGAAGCTGGTTACCTCGACTATTGAACTCGACCAGGAGGAGTACACGTTAGTGGTTTCCGCTCTTGATGGTGGTCCAGTTCCCACTACGCCCATAACTGTGTATATCCGCCACTCTTCCGCGTCGCCAAAGCCGTTGGACTATGTGTACGCGATCGGTTCCTACAGCACCCAGTTGTGTCGTGGTGGTCTTTTGGGGGACTCCGCTGCTACTTCTGTAGCGAAACTTCTCCAAGCAAAGCTCAAGCGCCCTGTCTACGTGGGTGCTGAAGGGTTTGATGATTCCGGGATGGTTTCCCGTCTCTGTGCGGAGGTGTGTCTGATACTAAAGGAAGAGTCATAGTCGGTAAATGTATATAATAGTCAGTAAATGTATATCATAATGGTCATAGTAAATCTATAAATGTAAGTATAATGTATATCATAATGGACATAAGTGTATCTAATCATAAATGTATCTAATGGACATAAACGTGTCTAATGGTAATAAATGTATGTAATGGTCATAAATGTATCTAATGGTCATAAATGTATATCATAATAATCAAAATGTATATCATAATAGTCAAAATGTATATCATAATTTAAGTCAAGTAAAGGTATAAATGTAAATGTATCACTGTATAAATGAAAGTATAAAGGTAAGTATAAATATAAATGTATCACTGTATAAATAAAAGTATAAAGGTAAGTATAAATATAAATGTATCACTGTAGTAGCGCTGTCTATTATAAATCATAATTGTCATAAATCTAGAAATCCTCCACCTTCATGACAAGCTTTCCGTCGTCGCGCCGCAAGTTCTTGACAAACAGCTTCAATTCGTACCGCCAGTCAAAAAACAGATCCACGCGGAACCGTAAGTTTCCGTCCATCAAGAGGCGTAGTCCCTCCTCGATCCACTCTCTCTTGGTGCGCAACTCAATCTCCTCATAGTAGTTGTAGGGGTAAAGGCCGCCCAACAAATTGGAGCTCCACTTGGTTCCCCAAATCGCCGACCCGCCCCAGCCCAGCGTGTTTTTGGCATTCTTGGCCTCCTTGGCGGTATCGTCCACGGTATAGGTTGGGAGCGGGGTTTGAAAAGGGCACATCGCCACAACACCCGACCCGGTACGTTTCGGCTTTAAAAGCTTTTGCATAAACGGTTCCCTAACCTTCCCATTAAAGAGCTGGGACAAGGTGCAGCTGGTATGGCTGTGGATCGGGAGCTTGAGCGCATCGAGCTTCTCCAACGCGACGCTAGTGGTGTGAAAGTAGCGTTTGGCGCCAACGATATCGATGAGCAAGTCGAGCTTGTACTCGTCGACATTGTCCTTGCCAATCAAGGTGTCGCCCAGGTAGTACTGCGTCGCGAACATGGCCTCAATCACCTGCGACGCAAAAAAGTCTGGCTTCTTGTAGTTTACCGGCACGCGCTGGTTGGGCAACACCAAGTCCTCATTCACCATATCGAACGTAATAAGCGATATCTTCCGCATCGCGTCGCCGCTCTCAAGAAGCTCAACAAAGCGCTGCATGTACGCATAGCTCTTGTCCCGAATCACCAAAATCACATTGAGCAGCTGCCACTTGTAGAGGGGCGAGCACAAGAGCTGGAGAATCGTAAAGCCGAGGTTGGTATCGGCGCCATTAATCAAGATGGTGGCGGAGGCCGACGACGAGGCGGAATCGGCCTTGAGTGGCAAATGGTCTAGTGCCTGCTTCGCCCGCGAGTAGAGCGTTGGAAACAACGCTAGCTTTGCTAGCGCCGGCATCTCCTTCACCCCAAACTGCCTCTTTGCGTCCGTGCCCGCAGGCTGTGCACGCCCCGCCTCGTCCGCGTCCCCATCAAGCCCAAGCACAACATCCACCGCCCCTAGCCTCTCCAACTCCTCCTCACTAACCGCCACCAAAACGTCCCGCGCCTCTGCCGCGTGCACGCTCGTCGACAACGCGCCGCGCCGCAGCAACGGGTCCACGAGTCCCACCACCGTGTCCCCAGCCCCTAGCGGCGACGCGCCGCCCACCGCCAGCACTATGCCCGCAAACTCGTAGCCCAATCCCACCATGCTCGCCGAAACGCTGAGCCCATACTTGCTCACCTTGCGCAAGTCCAGCGAGTTGAGGCCCGCGTACTTGACGTCCACCAACACGCGCCCAGCACGCACCGGGAGCTCGATCTCGGGGTAGTGGTAGTTGAGGTCCGTCTCCTGGCTCTGCACCAGCACCTCCTTGACGGTGCGCATCCGCAAGTCGCCGAGTCGCGCCATGTCCACCGCGCGCCCAGCGCGCGGCGGCGGCGCCGCCGCCGCCTTCCCAATCGGCCGCGGCCCGTCGTCCTTGCGCTGCAAGTACGCCAACTCCGGCGGGATCCGGTGGAAGGGGTTCAGCTGCTGCTCCAACGCCTCCCGCGCCCGCACGCTCTCGTGGTGCTCCCGCAACTCCACGGGGGGAGGCGCGAAGCCCACGCTCTTCTTGGCTTTGTCGGTCATGGAGTGGTGGAGTGGTGTAGTGGTGTGTTCTTGCGGTGTAGCCTTGTAGCCTTGTAGCAGTCTGGTGATGAATTGTCTAGTAATTGTCTACAAATAGAGTCTCCACATGCTCTGGCTCCCGTTGCTGTGGATCGCGAGCGTGGCCGTCGCCGTCGCCGGCGTGCGCCGCTTCGTCAACGTCTGGCGCTTCCCGCCCGTCTTTGGCGTGCTGGTGACGCTCGCGGTGGCGGTGCCGTTGCTGCTCGTGGTGCTCATGCCCGCCGACTACGTGGCGCACCACCTGGACCTCTTGGGGGGCGCGAGCGACGCGCTCTACCTCGCGGTGTGGAAGACCAACTACTGGCTCTTGTTTGTCTTGACGTGGCTTGTGTTGCCGTTGCTCCAGGAGTACTACAGGCTGGGCTACTTTGCGGTGGCGGACCGTGTCGCGGACGCGTTCCGCCGCAACGTGCGGTACCAGTTGGCGGTGCTCGCGGCGGCAGCCGCGAGCGCGGTGTACCTCGTGTTGGAGGTGGGCCTCCTGTTGGGCCACATGAAGCTGATGATTATCAGCGTGGCGCACATTTACCTGTTGGTGTTGGCGCTCTGGTTGATGGCGCACGGGTTGGTGGCGGTTCCGCGCGCCTTGTGGGCGGGCGGGAGCTTGGTGCTGCTGGCGAACGCGCACTATGTGCGCGTTCCGCGGTTGGTGGACCAGTTGGAGGACACGCGGATCGCGTTCAAGGAGGATGTGCTTCTCGTGCTTGTGCTCGAGCACAAGCTCGCGGGGGGGCCGTTCCGGGAGTGGGTAGCGGGCTTGTGTGCGCGGGTGCCTGCTCCCGTGTTGGCGTCGGTGCGGCAGTACTATGCCGCTGAGCGGGACGCGAGCAACGAGCTGGTGCGGCTGGAGGTGTCGCGAGAGTACATTCGCGAGTTGGCGGTGCGCTTCAACACCAACTTGTACAAGCTACGCGCGTACGAGAGCGAGTTTGAGCTGGCGCTCGATGCGGTGCGCGAGTTGGAGGCGGTGATGGCGGCGCAGGCAGACCCGCTGGCGAGACAAGGTTTGGCGCGGTACTACTACAATGTCTACGTGCGCACCGCCGCGAGCCGGATTGCCGCCGCGCTAGCGGCGGCAATGGCGCTCGTGGTTGTGCAGTCCGAGATCTTTCACTCGACGCGCTTTAGTCTTGTGAATGTGCTCCTTCCCGCTGAGCACGCGTACGCGACGCTATTCTTGTGCGCGCTCACGTTCTCGTACATGCTCTTCTCGGCGCTCAACTCGTTGACACACCTCAAGGTGTTCAACATGTACCACTTGGTGCCGCGCACGTCTGATCCCGTGTCGGTGTGCTTTTACGCAACGTATATTGCGCGGCTAACGGTGCCGTTGGCGTACAACTTTATCACGCTCTTTCAGTCGCGCGAATCGGTGTTTGAGGTGTGGTTTGGGCAGTCGATCCACTTGACGGGCTTGTTCAACTCACTCAACGACTGGATCCCGCGCTTGGTTTTGGTGCCGATAATTCTCAGCGTGCTCAATGTGTACGATAGGGTGTGGAAACGGCTCGGTTTGGGCAGCGACTTTGTGTTTGACGAGGAGATGGGAGAGGGAGAGGGAGAAGGAGCGGGAGCGGGAGAGCAGACACATAAACAAGTTGTTATTGCAGATGGTAAACGTATTGTGGCGAGAGAGTTGGGCAGGGCGCGGAGAGGACAAGACTTGAGACCTTTTAATTTGGCCTCAAACAACTTACTGGCAAATTCGCAGGCAAACCCCATCACCTTGGCAGAGGCCGCAAATATCAACTATGATAATAACCGCAGACTGTTCAACGCGAGCTTGGCCACGCAGTACCGCGACGAGCCAGAGTCTACCCCAGATCTCCCAGACTCCGACTCGTACCTTCCACCGCTCTGGGGACAGCTCAAAGGCGCGGTAAATCTGATAAGACTGTCGGTAGCACGCTTCGGGCCGCGTCCCTACACCGACGAGGCCGAGGCCGAGGCCGAGGCCGAAGAGCTTCCAACCCTCGACAGGTTCAACTATGATAGCGATGCTGAAGAGAGCTTGGTCATTTAAGGGTTTCTATGCAGGATTTGTATTGATTAGGGCAGTTGCTCAGACTAGTGATTGATCAGAGTATTAAGAACCGATAGGTGATCAGAGTATTGAAAGGAGTATTGCGAGTATTGCGAGTACTGGGAGTATTGATTGAGCACTACTCTATGCTTGTCGTTCCGTCTTTACGCAGACTGTTGAAGCGGTTTGTGTCGAGCACTATAACGTTTGATGCCGTGGGAAAGGACTTGCCCGACGCGAGCAAGATCAAGTTGCGGGTCCCGTTGCTCAAGAGTCCGCTGCATCTCGGGCACTATACGCTGCGCGTGAACCGCTTGTACAATGAGGACAAGTACCTGGCTGGGGTTTTGGCATTGCCGGCTAGTCGCCCCGTGTTCAACTTTAGCATCTTTGACGGGCACGGTGGAGCGCAGTGTTCTACGTTTCTCGAGGCGAGCCTCAGCAAGTACATAGAAGCCGCGACGGATGTGGCGACGGAGACGGACGAGGGCGACAAAGCTCGTGCCGAGCTTGCCAAAAAGTACTGGAGACTGATTGGCGGCTACTGGAAGCGCTGGTTCCGGCACCTGCCCGACACGTTTGACCGTATGAAGCGCAAGCACGGCATCGAGATTGCGGGCATCAACGGGATGGCGGACGACTTGAACTTGCGACTAGCGTTGGGGTTCTTGCAGGCGGACTTTGGGTTTTTTGAGCAGGATGACAATGCGTCGGGCTCCACCTGTACGCTGGCCCTCATTGAGACTGTCTACTCGGCACATGCTAGTCCCGAGCAGTACTACTTCAACCGCGACACGATCTCCAAGCTCGTTATCGCACACGTGGGCGATACGCGTGCCATTCTCGTTGATAGAAACGGGACCGGGCACGCGCTCACAACGGACCACCACCCGCTGAACCCGATGGAGGCGACGCGGCTTCGCAAGTATGCTTCAAACTTTTTTATGACGGACTCGTTTGGCGAGGAGCGGTTTGTTGCGTTGGCCAACACGCGTGCGTTTGGCGACATCGACTATAAGCAGATGGGCGTCTCTGCCGAGCCCGACATATCGCGCTACATCATTGGGGACAGCAACGCGATTCACAACATGCTCACTTTAGATGAAATCAAAAACCACACCATTGGCGGGGAGGGGGGCGACGAGTCGTTTCTCATTCTCTGTCTGGATGGCGTAACCAACATCATCACCGACCAGGAGATTGCAGACATTGTCATGACACACTTCAACTTGCGGGGCCACCAGAGCGCCACGCCGCAGGCGTGCGCCGAGGAGGTGATCAAGTTTGTAGAGTATGTGGGCGGCGACGACAATGCGACCTGCTTGGTTGTCCGCTTGAGCGGCTGGGGACGGTGGCCGGTGGAAGACCGGACGGGCGAATTGCGCCAGGCCCGCATGGACGACTATAATCCCAGAGGGGGGAGGGGATAGACTGTTATGGCCCTCGCCATCCCCTAATCATCTAACCAACTAATCATCTAAACTCTCCATCTAAACTTACTTCATCAACCATCCTCTAATCTAAATTTACTCCATCAACCATTTATCAACCATCCTCTGATCATCCAATCATCTAATCATCTAACCATCCATCCATCACCCTCTGATCATCTACTCGTCTCGTGACACCACTGCTACATGAGTTTTCAAACGTTCTTGTTATCTATTTACAAGTATAGCAATTCTAATCCTAATTCTTAGAGTACTTGTACTGGAACCGCTTCCGCGTAGCAGCGTACTCGCCGAGCTTGGAACCGACCATGTCGTCCGTTATCTGTATCTCCACGTACGAGTTTCCGTTGTGCACCTGGAACTGCAAGCCAACAAACTGGGGCAAGATCGTACAGCTCCGGGCCTGCGTTCTTATGGGCGTGCCGTTCTTGATGGCGTCGGCGATGGGTAACGGCACGATGAACGGCCCTTTCCACACGGATCTCTTCAATAGCGCGAGCGACGGCTTCATCCTCTAAGCTATGGTAGTGTTGAAGCTATAGTAGTGTTGAAGCTCAAAATTTGAAAAATTTGTGCTCCAAGACTAGAGTAGCGTAGGGCGCGAGGCGATGTTTGGAGCCCGTTTTGATCCTGGATCGGCCAGCGGCGGCCGTGCAGAGTCGGCGGTGGGCACGGCGGTGGGCATCCTGAGCTTTTTGGAGAGGAAAAGACGGAGAAGAACTGATGATTTGGGGGAAGAGAGCAGCGATGAGGATGGAGATGGGGATGGGGAGGACGTGAGGGCTGGTAAGAGTGGTAGTGATAGTGGGAGTGGTAGTGGGAGTGATAGTACTAGTGAAAGTGAGAGTGAAAGTGAGAGTGAAAGTGATAGTGAAGGTGAAAGTAATAATACTAGTGATAGTGAAGGTGAAAGTAATAGTACTAGTGATGGTGAAAGTGAAGGTGAAAGTGATATTGGTGACAAAACTCCGGCTGATTCTGATTCCAATAACGACGCTATGGAAGTGGACGCGCCGTCCAAGTTCAACTCAGTCTTGCTGAAGTTTAAAAAGTCGGTTGCAAGGTCTGGGGAAGGAGACGAGCTGGAGCTGGAGGAGGAACTTGTGGAGACACAACAATTGGCTCCTTTGCCCCAGCCCGCCCTTCCTCGCGATAGGAGACTTGTGGCGACCACCACGCATCTGAATAACTTGGACTGGTTGGCATCCTCGCGCTTTGTCTCTCCAACCGAGCGTAGGAGCTTCTCTGAGTTTGCGCTTTCGCCCTTTATGCAGCGGAACCTTGCTGAGTTGGGCTTGACTGAGGCGTTTGCCGTTCAGGTTGCCGTCTTGGACACGCTCTTGGCGGATGCGCGTGCAAACAAGTTGCAGCCAGACCCAAAGGGAGACTTGTTGGTTAATGCTGCAACTGGATCGGGGAAAACTTTGGCATACCTGATTCCCATTATTGAAGATTTGCATACTAGGATAGTTCCCCGATTGCGAGCTATTGTCCTTGTGCCTACAAAGCCGTTGATTTCGCAGGTTAAGCTGACGTTGGTGCAGTTGGCAAAGGGCACAAATATTCTGGTTGTCAGCTTGCGAAACGATGTGCTGGTTAGTGACGAGAGCCAGCGCTTGCAAAAGAACCTGCCCGATATAATTGTTGCGACACCAGGAAGACTAGTTGAGCACGTAAACATTGGCAGTATCAGCTTGCTGAGCTTGAAGTACTTGGTGATTGATGAGGCTGATCGTCTCTTAAACCAGTCTTTCCAAAACTGGTCAAGCGTGATAACGAGTCAGCTCCAGCTCAAGCTGGACGTGGGAGACAAGTGGGGATTGCCTGCTAAAAAGTTGATATTTTCAGCAACACTCACTACCGATGCTGGAAAGTTGCTGGCACTCAAGTTCTTCAACCCGCGTTTGGTGATTATTAACCTGAAAAACCAGTTGGTTAATGAAATGTTCTCCATCCCGCCTTCATTATGCGAGCACAAATTACATCTAGGGTCTGCAAAATCGTCCTTGAAGCCATTAATCTTGGTCAAGTTTTTGCTTTCACGCAACTTGCTCAGCAACGTCTTGATTTTCACAAAGTCAAACGAAGCCTCATTGAGGTTGGCTAAGTTATTGGAACTCTTGATGCAAAAGTTACGGCCAGAGAAGCCACTCAATATTGCATACATCAACTCAACTAATAATAATACGTCGGCCCGCACTAAAATCTTGAACGACTTCTCCCTGCAAAAGTGCCATTTGGTTGTTGCAACAGACTTGATTGCACGTGGTATCGATATCTTGTCCATCACCGACGTGATAAACTACGACTTGCCCAACTCTTCTCGCGAGTACGTGCACAGGGTGGGGCGCACTGCGCGTGCAAACAACAGCGGAAACTCGTACTCCCTCTGTTTCGGCAAGGGTGAAGACAAATGGTTCAGAACAATCACCCTGGAGATGGGACGTGGAAATAACTCCATCCACGAGATTGACCCGCAGCATGCAGACCTTGTGGTGAGCGCTCAGGAGCAAGAAGCATACGAACAATGCTTGCAAGAATTGCAAAAACAAGTATTTAGCATCTAATTACATTAATAGAGGATTCATTATCATACTCCAACGCTCTTTATAGCCGATTATCAAACCCCAACGCTCTTTATAGCCTTATCGTTCCCCCATACTTGAGGCATCACATCGCCCTGCTTACTTAATCGTGGTAAAATTAATTTATAGAGCTACTCCAAGCATCTCCAGGTGGTTAGATCAGATGAGCTCTAATGGGGAGTTAGAGTCTCTAGGGGTGAGGCTTGTTGACCAAGGCCAATTGGAAACCTCCATAACAAGAAAGGCGAACGTGGCTTTGCTAAATAAAGAGACTGAGTTGGATGAGAAACGGCTTGATAAGGCTACTAAAGACTTGGCCAGTTCATCAAGAAAAATAGCACAGTTACAGAACCGCTTGAATGATCCCAAAACGAAGATAAGTCAAAGGAAGAAGCTCAAGACAGACTTGGATTGGTTCATTGAGAATGAACTTGAGCCTAGGCAAAAAGATGTTGAAGATATTACCGCTCGGTTGAAGGAGAACAAGGATAAATTGGCAAACGGGGGTGTAGACACTGGAGATGTCAACCGTAATGTCCGACTGGCTGACGAAACTGAAAAGGAATTCTTGGTACGAACAGGTAAAATTACAGCCTTTGGAAATCAAAATGAGTTCCACCTTGACAATGTTGATCAACTGACGGCTACGAGTCATGTCTTTTTAAGGGCGCCGGGCTTTGTTGATGAGCAGGATTCTAAAAAAGACGTCGATTCAGCTATGGCTGCAGGGGATGATGATGAGGATTATATACACAATGAGGTGGTGGAGGTATCCGATGAAGATGATATCGAGGCTAAACATGGAGACGATAGCGCGCCGTACAACTCTCTTGAAGAATTACAAGATCTGGAGCTGGAATCTAGTCCTACCGGCGCTTGGCGAAAGTCATCGCTGTCCAGTAAAGACCAGCGAAACATAGACGACGGTGATGAACGACTTTATCAGGCTAGGCTAAAAGAATGGACATCCCAGCGATCCTCACATCGACCCCCCACTGCAGAAGTTAATTCTGGGGTTGAGGAGTGGTTCAAACCTCATCCTACAATTGCAGATGCTGTACTCAACGATAAATTTAAATTGCCAGGAGACATATACCCATCACTTTTTGATTACCAAAAGACTTGTGTGCAATGGTTATGGGAGCTTTACTCACAAAAGACGGGTGGTATCATAGGTGATGAAATGGGGTTGGGAAAGACGATTCAGGTGATTTCTTTTCTAGCAGGCTTGCACTACTCGGGATTATTGGATAAGCCAATTTTAGTGGTTGTGCCTGCCACGGTCTTGAACCAGTGGGTCAATGAGTTTCACAGGTGGTGGCCACCATTTCGATGTATTATTTTGCACAGTATAGGTTCAGGTATGGGCAAGAACATGTCTGAGGAAAAGATGGAGGAGTTTCTTGAAAAGAATGATCCAAAGGCGTCACAGTCATCCTTTAACGCCGTGGGTAACCAAGCAAACGCCAAAAGACTCGTTGATCGAGTAATGGAGCTGGGTCATGTGTTGGTGACAACATACGTTGGTTTGAGGGTGTATTCAAAACAAATTCTTACGCGAGAATGGGGATATGTCGTATTGGATGAGGGACACAAGGTGAGAAATCCTGACCTGGACATTTCTCTCAAATGCAAGCAAATCAAAACCTACAATAGAGTTATTTTATCGGGAACTCCGATTCAGAATAACTTGACTGAATTGTGGTCCTTGTTTGACTTTGTGTTTCCAGGGAAATTGGGAACCCTTCCTGTCTTTCAACTGCAATTTTCCATACCCATCAACATGGGTGGATACGCAAATGCGTCAAACGTTCAAGTCCAGACTGGATACAAGTGCGCAGTGGTTCTTCGTGACATGATTTCTCCGTACTTGTTACGCAGACTAAAGAGTGACGTTGCCCAAGACTTGCCCAAAAAAAGTGAAATGGTTTTATTTGTAAAACTCACAAAGATTCAAGAAGAATTGTACCAGAGATTTTTACACTCTGAAGACTTGAGTGCAATACTAAAGGGAAGGAGGAATGTCTTGATGGGTGTCGATACTCTTCGTAAGATTTGTAACCATCCAGACTTGGCAAGCCGTGATGTTTTAATGAACAAGCGTGGCTACAATTATGGTGATCCAAAAAAGTCTGGAAAGATGCAAGTATTGCAAAACTTGTTGCAAATGTGGCAACTGCAGCAACACAAGACCTTGTTGTTTTGTCAAACGCGTCAGATGCTAGACATTTTGGAAACTTTCTTGAGCAACTTGGAAACTTTAGAGCCCAGTGATGGCGGTAGAAGGAACTTTACCTACTTGAGGATGGACGGGTCCACTCCTATTGCTCGAAGACAAGTCTTGGTGGATAGTTTTAATGATAATGCCAACCTCGATGTGTTTTTATTGACCACAAAAGTAGGAGGCTTGGGAGTGAACTTGACAGGCGCTGACAGGGTTATAATTTTTGACCCCGACTGGAACCCATCTACTGACATGCAAGCCCGGGAAAGAGCCTGGCGCTTAGGCCAGAAGAAGGATATTACAATCTATCGCCTCATGACTAGTGGCTCGATTGAAGAGAAGATTTACCACCGGCAAATCTTCAAGACTCTTTTGACCAACAAGATTCTCAAAGATCCCAAACAGAAGCGCTTTTTCAAGGTTAATGACTTGCACGATTTGTTCACATTGGGCGATCAAGAGGAGATTGGTACCGAGACGGGGAGTATGTTTAACGGAGCGGAAACCAACTACAGCGGTACCAAGGACCGGCAATCGACGGCGCTAATGAAGAATGTCGCAAAGAACGACGACGACTTTTACCAGGTTGCAGGAATAATGGGAGTGTCAAAATTGGAAGAATTTGAAGAGGGGCAGAACGATGGTGCTGATGCAGACACGGGAAAGTCTGCCGAAGACGAACGTCTCATGGCCGGTCTCTTTGCCAGTAGTGGGGTGCATAGTGCGTTGCAGCACGATTCTGTGGTGAATTCAAGCTCTCAGGAGCAGTCCTTGGTGGAGAGGGAAGCTAACAAGGTTGCAAATGCTGCTGCAGAAGCACTTAAGAAATCAAGGCGATTAGCGCGCAAGAATGCGGTAGGTACGCCCACCTGGACTGGAAAGTTTGGTCGCGCTGGCAAGTTTGGCCAAAAAGTTGCTCCAGGTCTCTCCCTGGCCTCAATCTTGAGCAGCTTGAAACAAAAGAGCACAAAAGAGTCGTTGTTTAAGCGGCCCCAACCGCAGGGCGATCTCGAAAAGCAGGAAATCATGAACAAGTTAGTTACATTCTTACAAGGACGGCCTCAGCATCTGAGCACCTCAAACGATATTCTCCAGAACTGCAAGATCTCGTTGAAGGGGGGTGCAGATACGGTTTTGGTGCGTTCTATGTTGCGAGAAGTGTGCTCATGGGACGCTACCAGCAAAATGTGGACCTTGAGGCGAGAGTTTGAAGCCTAGATTCATCAGGGGAACGCTTGGATTGCTTCTGCTAGCAACTTGATGGCCAAAATTGACCATTCGATGGCCAGATCTGTAATATAGGATAAACTTATGGCAGGAAGCCGTAGGGAATGCATAGATAATCGCTGACAAATGGAGCAATGTAGTCCCAGTATCGAGCTATTTTGACCAACCTGGACTCACCAAAGTAGCCATTAGAGTACAATCCGACCAATCTAGTCTCGCACCTAAACTAGCCCGAAACGCGGTGAATGCTTATAGTACTCTTGTGCGTGCACGTTTGCACCCAAACAGTGCTGACTTGATTCAGAAAAAACCATTGCTGCAGCTAGAACGTAAAATGTGGACAGTATTCGAGACTAAAGCAGGCGATGGTCGTAGTCTGCATGGCTCGCCGACTAGCCTCGGGTGTTAGCAAAGCGCGATTCGTTCCTACGTGGCCTAAACCGCAGTATGACACTGGATGTACGTACTGTGAGACACCACCTTTTCCTCCCGAGCTACAGATTGATTATGCACGCAACCTCAATGGGACCGCGAACCCGCCATGGAAGCACTTGCTCGTGCTCAGCCACGGGTTTTCAAGCTTCGACGACATGCCGTCACGGCTCGAACTTGACGCGGGCTCGCTCTGCGCGGAAATCAGCGCGCTCAAGCGCACGCATATGAGCCCCAACCACCCTGTGATGGTTTCAAATGTGCTATTGAACAATCACAGTGGAGTTTTGGAGGCGTTTGGCGTGCAAGATGCATCTGAGGAACTTGTGTTGTTGTATCCAGACAACAAGGTTATCAAGTTTGCTACGCGTGACGCTGCCAAGTTTACCAGGAAATACTTGGTGCCGCAGAATGTGGCGATGGAGACAGCATATAACCCATTTACCAAGCCGTCAGCGAATATCAAGCCCGTAAAGTCTGATTTATCTAACTCAGAAGTCAATTCAGAAGTCAACTCAGCAGTTAATTCAGCAGCTTATTCAGACGACGAAACTTCACTGTCTCCACGAGTCGGCTCTACCAAAAACCGTGTCAGGAACGCTCCCGTGCCCGCCGTTAATCTTACATGCACGGAGTATGCATTCGAACGAGACCTTGTGCTCATCTGCGGCCACACCCAGCGCGATGCGCGCTGTGGTGTGATTGCGCCACTCGTGCAGCGCGAGTTTCTCGAGGTCTTGACGCGGGAGCGAGCATCGCTAGACCGCGAGACCCTCGTGGGCTTGGTATCACATGTGGGTGGCCATGCATATGCGGGTAACGTGATCTGCTACCCTCTCCATAGAGACCCCATATGGTACGGTCGTGTGTTTCCAGAGCGTGTGCAGGGAATCGTTCAGGAGACGTTATTGGGGCACCGTGTGATCCAGGACTTGTACAGAGGGCCTGTATAGTGTAAATAGATGTCCATAACAAGTAAGGACGGCAATCGCCGAGGTTGCGTTTTACGTTATAACCGATATAGAAACACCGTATTAAATTAGCAGGGTGCTCGCAGCACAAGTATGCTCGGCAGGCATTCTCGATTATTATCAGGCAGTGTCGGTATCATCAGGTATGCAGGCATAGTATCATAAAACCGTTAGGGATGGTAATATCCTGCGTAATAAGTTGATAATTTGTTCGTAAATCTTGCTAATTACTTGGTAATTGCCTGGTATTCAGTTGGTAATACTTTGTAATGGTTACATTCGATCGGTTGAGAGCAAATTGTGGTGGTCGGTTCTAATCGGTTGCGCTTTCCAGTTGTCATCGCTTGTAAATATCGTTTGTCATCGCTTGTAGTTAACAGTGTTATCGGTTGTAGATAACGGTGTTATCGGTTGTAACCTGTTGTTATCGGTCGGCCCAGTCATGCTTTGGGTGTGGTAACGGCCTATTATCTGCAAAACCCAAACTTCTCACCTAGTAATACCGAGAATCCGAGGGAGTTACGTGTATGGGAAAATAACTGCGTCTGTCCATGGTTCAAAAGGAGACTGCGGGTCGTGAGTGGTGGAGGGGTGAAATGGGCAGTGAAATGAGCGGCGAAATAGGTGGTGTAATTGGCCGCAACGACACAACAGTGGGATGAGATGGAATGACATTCACCACGAGATAAGATTCGGAGCCGTATGTGACGTGGCATATTACATGTGACGTATCGGTACCAGGTAAAATATTAGACGAAGGGTGGATCGGAAAAGCGGTAGTTTGGAGTGGTGGATCGGAAAAGCGGTAGCTTGGAGGGATAACGATGAAGGACAAGAAAATAGACGGACCGAGCCGTAAACGCCTAGAAGCAGGGAAAGTACGGTAACAGGCGGCAAAGGAGGGGCGATGCACGGCGAAGCCCGTGGAAACACTGCAAAAGGCGCACACAAAGCCGCCTGGGCGTGGGCAATGCCGTATTTGAAGCAGTTAAATAATACGCACGGTACTGGCATTGGCGCCTAGATTCCATTTTGCTGCGATCTAGCCGTTTCTCGCTTCATAATAGTTGCAACGGCTGCTGGGAGAAAAAAGTAGGACGAAAGCGACAGTTGAAACGAGAGAGACGCCTACATGTACCAACACTGGTACAGCACGCGGCACCAAGCCTCTGTATTCCTGCAGCCGTAATTACGCACGCAGCGGCACTTGCTGCCTGCGGTGCCACTATGCAAATACGACAACTTGGAATCGATCAGCATAGAAAAGACCATCACTGTCTCGTAGCATGCGTTATAAGCGTTGTCATTTAATCTCCCCTTCCAGCGGCTAACCACCCTTTCCCACCACCCTTCCACCGGCTAACCACCCTTTCCCACCACCCTTCCACCACTCCCCACCACTCGTCTCACGCGCGATACTCAATCCAACCACTATTACTCTCCCATAGCCACTAGTCACCACTGGCCGTTTGTTCTGTCACGCACCCTTCAACCCTTCCCCAACCTCCCCACGCCCCAACCACTCAGAATATGTGTTGCGGTAAGGATCTTTTTGCATGAATTGGCTGCTAATCCTCCTAGCCACGACCACCATCCACTTACCACTCACTTACCACTCACTTGCCACTCACTTACCACTCACTCGTCACTCACCTGTCACTCACTTGCCGCTAGCTTACCGCTCTCAGAGCATGTGTCAGACACCTTTCATTCATTGTCGTCCCTGTAGAGGAAATAACCCTCAAGAATACACCTAAACATATACACGACAAACATTCAAATTACAAAATCTTAACAAAGTTTGTAAAATACTGGTGATAAATGAGTACACTGAAAAACACGTTAGACAACTATATTGACCCATCCATGGAAGACTATCACTGCTTCAACATCGAGTACAAGAAGACCGTCATCAGGTAGGGGATACCCAAGTTACACTCTTTTTCCCACACACACACTAACAAATGCGCACACACGCACACACGCACAAACGCACACACGCGCCTACAAACCAACCATACCTACACCTACACCTACAACTAAACCTACACATATAACTACACCTACACATATAACTACACCACTATCCACCACTCATGCTACCACACCATGCATCCTTATGCATGTCTAGCTTCCAAGCACAGGGATTTGATCCCGCTTCCGACCGGCGGCAATCTCCGGCCTGGCTCGTATCACTCGCACCACTCGCTTGACTGACACCTGCCCGACGTCTTGCTCGCAACTGCGCATATCCGCAGCCAGTGTTACGTCACTGCCGGCGTCATAGCCCAATGTTGTAGCCGATCTTCTACAGTCAGATCCGTCCTCACAATCCCACTACAATCCCACTACAATCCCACTACAATCCCACTACAATCCCTACAATCCCTACAACCCGCTACAATCAAACAGCCAGCACACTTCTTCGCCAACTGGCGCACCCCTGCTGACCCCTGGCCGTTGCGATTGTCCGCCGCATGCGATGCGCATCCATCCGGGCTTAGATGCCACCTCAACGCTCGGGAGCAAGCCGCCTACCAAGGGGGCAAGCAATCTGGCGGGTGCCGCATAACAAACCACGGCGGCGCACCAATGTGGTGCGGCTGCAATAATTCCAGCGTAATGCCAAACGCGCTAGCTATAATTCCGCAGCCATAATACCGCACGTGCAATCGCTATAAAATAGCTTTCCATAATATGCCGCCGGTGCGTTTCTTGTTCACCGTATGGACCTGCACACGCTGTCTAGTGTCTAAACTGTACACACGCCGCTAAATGCTACACCACCGCCCCACGTCCACGTCCACGTCCACGTCCACGTCCACGTGCACGTCCACATCACACGCACACGCCCCACCGCACTCTCCCCACATACCCTCCCCACGCCAGCACGTTACCACGTCACCACGCACAGCTAAACGCTACGCTTACTCTCCTGCACGCTACTTTGCTCATGATGCACGGTGCGCTACATTTGCTCCCCGCAGCACACTGTCTGCACAGCTGGCCCTGGTCCGTACGGACGCACCTAAACGCCACAATAGGCACGTACTCCACCACCCCCACCATTCGCCACAAATCTCTCCGCAGCCCTAGAGCCAGACACTCTCCAGACCCAGGCTGGAATGCCAACTGGAATACCCAGCCTGGCTTGCCCAGCCTAGATTACCTGCACACCACCAGATAAGCGGCACGCACCCGTAATACACCACCATATTACCACATACACTACCATAATACACCACCTACACTACCATAATACACTACCATACTCTACAATAATACCGGTACGCTGGCCTATAATACCGGCACATAGGCTTAATACCGGTACCGGTTCTGGAAGGTGTGTGCTGGCCTTGGCACAGCTGCAAACCAGGCGTGACGACAGCCCAGAATCGCGCGGCCCGGCTTTAGCCCGTATCAGTCCGCGTTCCTACCCGTTTCTAGTCGTCTCTGATCGCGCTTGCTGCAGCGCTTGCTGTCGCATTCGCATTCGCATTCGCGCTCCAGCTCGCGCTCGCGCTCACGTTCGCCGCCGATCCACTCGCCTCTGCCCACTCGCGCTTGCACGTTGCAGCTGCTGGCTCGGACGCAGCCACACGCACAACCTCGCGCATGTCCGCCAACGGCTCGGCACGCTACGCACGGAAACCGCACCGACCCTGGGACACGCGTGTACCATGGCCTCTGCGTCGCCACCACCAATGTCCGTGCTGCCCCTCCCCCTCCCCCTCACACGCGTGCAGACTGGCCTCTCGCAAGCAGTTTTGCGTTTTCGGATTTTGGCGCGCTTTGTGGCGTCTCCCGTTTCGATTGTTGCACCCGGATTGGACCTGGCTGCGACGAAAGTCTATTTCACGCCCTTTGTGGCTCACCGCTTGCTACGGGGCAGCGGCGTCCGAGAGACCGGCGTACCGCGCTGCCCCTCGCAACACAACCGGGCTCCCACGGAGCCCGTGTCTGCGGCGCTTTGACGAGCGTTGACGGCGCTTGTTCAGCAGCGCGTGGGGAAACGGTTGGATTGTGTCGTGCTTCTGGGCCGCGGCCGTGCGCCCGCCACACCTGCTGCGCGTACCCACGCCCTCGCTTGTTTCTGCAGGCACGATTAGTTTTTGGGCTCCAGCAGGCCCCCGGACGACTTGTATGCGCTACAAGCGACCACGCGTGCGCCCCTAAAAGCAACTACACTGCTTGTTCTGCGGTGGCGTATGCAGCGGCGCTGTCTGCGGCGGGACAAGGCCTGCGAAAGGGGCAGAGGCGGGAGCAATGCTCGCGGTGCAAGGGCCAGAGACAGCGCGTGAGGGGGGCGGGAGGGGACGTCGTCTAGCGTCGCAGCTTCGCGCGGGGCTGGGACCCCAAGCGCGGAGGGGCGAGAGAGAGAGAGAGGCGGCAGCGGGACTGCAGGGCCAGGTGCGGGCACTGCGGGCAGCACCGACACCTGATGCTGGGCGGGGCGGGGCGGAGCAGGGGGCTGTGACCAGTCACAAATTTGTTTAGTGCGGTTTTTGTGGCGTGAGTTTTGTGCAATCAGTGAAGTGGTTTGTATGTCGTTTGACATTGTTTTGTGTCGTGTTTTGAAGTGCTTTGTGGATTATTGGCTCTAATTGTGAGGGTTCCTTTTTTGCTGTTTTGTGCTCTGCAGTGCTTTAGCTTTCTGCGTCATTTCACATGCTTAACTGCCGTCCACAATACCCGCGTGCGCGCTGCGTGCCCAAAACCGCCTCGATGCAGACACTGCATGCAGCACGCTCGCAAAAGGAGACGCAGCACGCGAAGCATTTTATAGTGCGACGGGGCACAAGGGAGCGATAGGGCTTAAGTGGGGGCTTTGGCTGGTGCTTTTTTTTCGCTACATATCCTTCGCTGTTGCAAGCGGAACTACTCGACGACGCCGTCGTAAATTTTTGTGACTACCGCACTCTTTTCCTGGCGGACACCGTTGCAAGCCACCACGCCGCACAACACCGCACTGCGTGCCCGACCAGGTTCTGCGGACGCCAGCCAGTCTTGCTGAGACAAATTTGTTGATAAATTTCTTTGGCGACCAGCGGCTAAAAAAACAATTGGGTGTTGTTTGTACACCACATATTTATACGTCTAGCCCGCTTTTAAGGCCCAGGTTGCACGGACCCGGTCACTCGCAGGCTACAACTGGAGAGCGCGGACAGCGGACGCAGCCCCGGACTTGATAGCAACGACCAAGATGAACAACTTTAACTCGGCGCTCCAGCCGAGCCTGTTTAGCCAGCCGTACGGACAGTACTACATGTACAACCAGAACGGCCAGCCCCAACAGCTGCAGGCACAGCAGCTGCAGCAGATACAGCCTCAGGCGCAGTCACAGGCACAGCAACAGGCACAACAGACATCGCAGGCTCTGCAGAGCGATTACTACGCGCGATACCCCAACTACAGCTACTACCAACCAGCACAGCCCTATGCTTATAGCGACGGCGCCAGTGGCGTCGGTCTCGGCCTGGGTGTCTTGGGTGCGAACGGAGTCGCCTCCTCGAGCGTGCTGGGGATGGGCGCGATGCTGACGGGGCCGGCAATTGGGCTTGGTCCCGGCGGCGGGCCCGCGGGGCCCGCAGGGATGGTGGTGAACCCCACCACCGCCGCATCACTGGTTGGCCAGTACCAGCCACCCGGTATCAGACCACGCGTCACAACCACCATGTGGGAGGATGAAAAGACATTGTGCTACCAGGTTGACGCTAACCTGGTTTCGGTTGTGCGCCGCGCCGACAATAACATGATTAACGGAACCAAGCTCCTCAATGTGGCGCGTATGACTCGTGGCCGCCGTGACGGTATCCTCAAGCTGGAGAAGGTGCGCCACGTTGTCAAGATTGGCCTGATGCACTTGAAGGGTGTATGGATTCCGTTTGAGCGCGCGCTCGCGATGGCGCAGCGCGAGGGAATTGTCGACTTGTTGTACCCGCTCTTTGTGCGAGACATAAAGCGCGTCATTCAAACGGGTGTCACCCCCGGTCAGGGCAGCTTGGCCGCCGCCAGTGCCGCGCAGGCCCAGGCACAGGCCCAGCAGGACCCGTCTGGTCAGCAACAGGCGCAGCAGCAGCAAGCGCAGCAGCAGCAAGCGCAACAACAACAGGCTCAACAGCAGTTGCAGCAGCAACAGACTCAGCAGCAGATTAACTCCATGTCGCTGGCGCAAGGCCAGAACCAGAGCCAGAATCAGAACCAAAACCAGGGCCAGGGCCAGGGTGGTCCGGGAGCCGCTGGCGCCGGCGCCAACCCACTGGCGAGCATGACGGGCCAGTCTACACCTGGTCGCCAGCCCAATTTGCAAAACTTTTACCAGCAGTACCAGCAGTACCAGCAGTACCAGCCGTCCCTGGCACATGCGCCGTTACCCGCGTCCTCGGGCGCTCCAGCAGGATCGTCTGCCACTGGTAGCAGTGCGAGTGGAACAGGCAGCAGTAATGGCACTGGCGCTAGCGTCGCTGGTAATGCCTCTACCAACACCACGTCGCCGCTGGCGAGTGCAGCCGACCTTGCTCCCCATCAGCTGATGCCACAGCTGATTTACGGCTACCAACAGCCTTATTATTCTGGCGCCAGTTCTGTCCCTAGCCAGTATTACCAGTACCAGCCGGCAAGCAACTACTCTGGGTATGGAACCCAGCCGTCGTACCTGGGATACCAGTTTCCGGGCGGCCAGCAGCAGCAGCAGCTCTCACAACAGTTGCAACAACAGCGCCAAGTGTCTACCCTGCAGCAAAATCTGCAGCAGATGCCCTCAAACGCACAGCCTCCTGCACAGGCCCATCCCTTGCCTACACCCTCATCACAACGGGCTGACAGCAACGAGGATGTTCAGATCAAGAAGGACGATAAATGAGTAGGCAAATGCGAGCCACATTTAACTGCTGTGAATAGACCTAGACTGATGTGACTTTTTGCTATTGTGACGAGTGCCTCCCTTTTATTGGGTGTATGATTTTGAATGATTTGGTATACGTGGAACACTATGTATGACTGGGTGCTATTGATGTGGCATTGGCTGTTGAGTGCCCTCAATGTACGCTTTAGGTCATTTCGTCAATTCCGACACCCTCTTTTCTCCCACCCTCTCTCTCCCCCCCCATTGGCCCAATGGCTCCCGCCTAGGGTGCTTCATCTGCCTTTAGCGTTTTGCCAGGCGCTATTATCCAGGGATGTGCCGTTCCCGCTGAAGCACACCGCCCAGCCCCCTCCGTGCACCATTGCGTGATGCACTTTTTTGTATCTCTTTCATGGCCCTACTTGACCCACACGCATGGTGTCTAAAGCATCATCCGTATGTATGTATATACTCTGTACTATTAGAATGCATTAGTTTGGAATAGACAGGACGGCTGCGCAGTCTAACGCACTAGGCGACAACCACTACGACAGCAGCGCTATGCTGTCTCGCAGCGAGCACATATGGCACTACAGCCCGCGACACAGGACTATACCTGCCCGCCTGTCCGCCGCAAGGCATTTTGCGTGTTTCGGCGACGCAGGCACCGTGTGCTGCCCAAGCACCGCCTAGCATGTCTGCTTTATGCATGCAAGCTTAGCCTCGATGCCGCGTGCGCCTTGTTTTTCAGCGTCTGCGTCTCGCGAGCTTAAACAATGCATCCCCGCCTAGCCAAAATATGCAGTTGTAGCGCGAGGGCTCAGGCAGCTAGTCGACGCGAGGCCAGGTATGAGTCTAGTGCGATGGGTCAGCAACGACCTGCAAGTATAGACGGACGGGCACTCAAAAAGAAAAAAAGCCGTGGAAAAACCGACAGGAACAAGCGGCAGGGGCTCGGGAAGTTGTGGTGGGAACACAGTAACATAGGAAAGAAGCGGGAGCCGAAACATCCATCAAAGTCCGCGATAGTTTAGTGGCTAGAATTACCGCTTGTCGCGCGGTAGACCGGGGTTCAATTCCCCGTCGCGGAGCTTGTATTCTGCGCGAGTGGTTTAGTGGTAAAATCCATCGTTGCCATCGATGGGCCCCTGGTTCGATTCCTGGTTCGCGCATTTTTTTGTTCTCGTATGAGTATGTACCCCATGCGGTTCTCTTTGGCTGTGATAGCGCTCTGTGCGACCGTGTTTGCGGTTCCGGCTCATGTTCCTGTACAGATCCCTGCTCAATTAAAGGTGCCTAGTGTGGAGGAGGCCGCGCGTATTGTTCGCACGTTGGTGGCACGAGAGTCTCTCACCAACGTTAATACTGTGTCCGCACGCAGCGGAAAGCCGGTATCGGCAATGGAGTACTTTGCCGACTGCGACCTGAGTGGAGACCCGTACTGGCTAGCTCTCGACGTGAGCTCGACAATGCGCAACATAAGGGCGGGAAGTGGGTACACGTTTTCTGTGCGTGTAGGCGACCACCCTTTTCACGACGTTGTGAATGGCACTTATCCCGGAGGCATTGAGTCGTCTCCAGCGGGGTCGCCCAGAGTGGTCTTGGGCGGCGAGTTGGTGCGGGTAGAACTTGCGCCGGGCCCCGAGCGGGACCGCATTGAGCAGTGTTTCCTTAAGCGCCACCCGGACGCGCGCTGGTGGCTTCCCTCCACCCCCAACACCCCCCATTCGTCTTTTTGGACTAAGCTCGTAGTGGATGAGGTCTATTTTGTGGGTGGGTTCGGCGACAGGGCGTACATTGGCGACATTGATGCTGCAATGTACCATGCAGCAAAACCCTTGTGAATGGCGAAGTGTTTGGCGATGTCAACCGTTTGTGAAGTGTATGCAAAACTATTGACTACACAAAAATCTTTGATAAATAGTAGTTAAATTATACAAGCTTTTTACGCTGTGGCCATACGGCTTCTGCCTTTACAATAGCACTCAATGCACTCCCCATAGCCCTGAAATCGGTCATCAAACTTACGTGCCCGCACGCACTGGAAAACTTGCCCACAATGTGTCCTTCGCCCGTCAGCCCATCAAAGTATCCGAAACCCTTACGTTCCGGCATGAGCCACTTTTGGTGCACCACTCCGTCGCCGTGGCCATAGAAAAACTCGTAGTAGTTACCTTCGCGAATATCGTCCTCACCGCGAACCAAGGATCCACGCACAGAGGGAACTTCATTTCCGTACACAATTGCCATGGGCGGGTACTCAGCATCCGTCTCGGGGTTGTAGTCTAAAGAAAGCAAGTACTCTTTGGTCACCCGCAATGTCTCACACAAGTACTTGTATGCCTGCGAAAACGTTAATGAAAACTCGTCGTCCTCGTCTGGAAGGACTGGATCTGACTGGGCCGGAGGCAGAAATGTACGTCCCAAACCGAAGCCGAGTTCCTCTTTAATCCGACGCGGAGAGTTGGACAATTGACGGTAATGACGAAGTCGTGTGCTTAAACTGTGCATGCTAGGGAACGACAGCAGCGATTCGCTCTGGGTTGGACTCCGGCTCCCGCTCTCTTCCAACTGTCGCCTCTTTTTTGAGACCAATGGACTCAAGTTGTACTCTACCCAGGTTTCGGGATCGAAATAATCAAGGTCGTAATACTCCCTTGTCACCTTGTCAACAAAAACCCGTCCATGCAAGGGCAAAAATATAAAGCTTGACCGCATCATAAAGTTTGTCTCAGCCGTCAAAATTCGGTCCGAAAGAATTACCGAGTCCCCGAAGCGGATCGGGCCTAAAATATTTAGACACTCTGTCGGGACCCCAACATAAACCATTCCCCTAAACAATTTCGGATTCAGCTGTAAGGTTCCATGCGCCATTAGGCCACCCATGGAATGCGCGATGACGAGTGTAGGCTTTCCGGTAGAGTCATACAAATCTTGAAGATACTGTTCAAACTGCTTGGCAATAACTGGTCCGCTCAATCTCCAATCGTATCCAAACTCCTTCACATTAGTCTTTGTGTTGCTGCTTAATTTTTTAATTAACTTTTTACAAATGTCAACCGGTCCAATATTCTTCAAAACCCCGTCAGGGTAAATAAACTCCAGTGCCCGCAACTCATCCTCTTGCGTTGGACCCAAAAGTAAGTTGATGCGCCGCAAATTAAACCCTGCTTTTATAGGGATCCACACCCTCTTTTTTGTTTTTGTATCACGCAAGACAGAACCACGGTAGCCTCCCATAACAACAATGTTACCTTCAATATCATTGAAAATAGTGTCGTATTCGGGCTCTTCGCGCTTTCCCTGCTTGAAATCAGGCAAAAACTCATTAAAATTGGAAGAAAGTGACTGTTTGACAGCTTTGAAGCGCGTATTGTCAAGACTCTTGACATTTTTAAAAAAGTCCGCATCTTCCACAGTTCCAATAGATTGCTGACGTTCCAACTTGAGGCGTATCTCGTCGTACGCGTTTGGGCTGTCCTTGTTAGAGTGCCCTCCAATCAATGGCAAGTGCACCGAATCGAGCTTGAAAGAAGTCAATTGCCTCGTCAAGTTGCTTCGGATACCAGAGAATCCACCAAAAGGTAATGAAAACGAAAACACCTTGTCGTTCTGCTTGGATTGAGAGTCGACACTGTCACCAGAAACAACAACCTCTTGCTCGTTCGCAGTCAAGTTCTCATCTGCTACCGGATGGTCCTCCTTAATGCTGCTTGTACTTTTCAAGTTCGTGCTGTATAGACTGCGGATAGTCTCTCCACCCACGATCGAATTCGCGTCTGAGCGCGATATACGTTTGCCCAACTTTGTCGCTATACTCTGCGAGCCGCGATCGGATATTTCCTCGGGATGAAAGCTCCCGTTTCTTGAGTGCACACCTGGAAGGTAGTCACCGTGCTGTAACCCCTCCTCTCCATCCTCCCCAAAATACTCGTCGGAGTCCAAATCCGAAGACTCAGTCCCGCCAGGTAAATACGACTCGCCGTTAGGAAGACGAGACTGGCCTCCCGCGTCTGTCACACCCCCAGGAGCAGCACCTCCAGTAGCCACACCCCCCGCAGGAGCACTTCCGGATGAAGCCGAGTGGTCTCTCATCTTGCTGCGGTCAATTGGTGTGCGAGTTACGGATGGCACCCCGGATGGTTTCGCTTTTTATTGCTGTGCGAAAAACCAACCCCGCGACGAGGCGCAGACAATAGTTGTTTTGAGCGGTCCGCGCTAAATCAAGCCGAAATACGAGACGCCGCGGATGCAAGCAACACAACTAGCGCACCTTCCAATTGTCACCTTTAGACACATGCTCCTCACAATAATAACGCGCCACTAGCAGCTGCTGACGCGCCAGCGTGGGCGACTCCCGCATAATTTGCAGAATAGCGACCGATACAAGGGCGCCATCGTCCGGCGCTGTAGGACCTTGTTGCAAATGCATGCTGCCACTGAGTGACTTGCCCACCAGTACTGCGCTATAGCATGCTTCGGAATTTGCATTGAGGCGGTTTGCGCAGAGCCGTCGTGCCCCAGTACCTGGTAACGTCCACGTAGCGATCTGTACTCCTAAAGTGTCTCCAACGTGAGAAGACGGTGCTTGTGCGGCTTATCCCACACAGTTGCACAGTTGATTCCTCCTCCTTGATAGTTTTGGCAGCCATTTTCGGGTCTGGTAAATACACAGGCGGCCTGAAAAATACCACATTAACGCGTGGAAAAAGACGCGTGAAGCAGCAGCACCAGACGAGTGGACCAGGTGAAAACGGGGCCAGCGCGGACCGGGCTGATTTGTGAGCTAGGAGTATATACACCGCCTGTTGGGAGTGAACATCGCGTATACAGTATCATAAAGCTAATGGTAGCAACGGGAAGGTCATTCGACGAATCTTTAGAATGCACATCACACCCGCGCAGTACTCCAAGGCTTTCCACGATATAAAAAGGTCTTCCTTGTCGCACTCGACATGCAAGTTGGTGATTTTTGTTTCCTGCCTCAATATAGATGCCTTGTGTGCGGCCAAGATCTTGTCTTTGCTTCTCAAAAAGGAGTTGATACAATCACAACTTATTCCGGTTGTGGGCTATGCGGACCTCAAGACGCATTTTGTGAAGCTCGACCCCGAGGTGTCTAACGTGTTACTTGTGGGTTGCGGAGCTATGTTGGACTTGGAGAGTTTCTTCGAGGTTGACCCGGAAGAGTTTATTGATGGAAGCGGGCAGCCAAACGGGAACCCAGCCACCGAGATTAACGTCAATGACGATCTAAATAAGGACAGGTTGTCCAATCTCGCATTAAAACGGAAGATATACGTGATGGATGGCCATCGGCCATGGAATCTTGATAATATATTTGGTTCGTCTATGGTTGTAGGGTTGGACGATGGCTACATTGACACGGAGTTGATAAATGAGAAATCTGCATACACCACTTTAGTGGACCAATTTGACCAGGAGGATGAGGATGTGGATGAGGAGGAAGAGACTGACGAAGACGAAGACGAAGACGAGGACGGAGAGAAAACGGACGGAGATGAAATAGTTCTGGATGATGAATCAGTGGTACACTCTCTGGATTCTGAAGAGACTAGTACCAGAAAGCGTCGAAAACAGGATTTGAGCGCTAAAAGTATTAAACGTCAACGTCGGCGCCAGAAGTCACGTTGCGAAGATGTTATTCAGTCATACTACAACCAGGGAACTACTGTCGTTTCCGCAACTACGGCTATTGTCTATGCGTTTATCTCCTCGATTGGTGAAACTAGCATAGAAAACTTGTGGCTAGCTATCATTGGAACCTCGTCGTTGGACGGGAACTACCCCGAGGTATACGATAAGCTTCAGCCCCTATTTAAAGATGAAGTCTTGCGGCTTAACCCACATAACAACTCTATAAGCAACAACAGCAGTTATGAAAAAACTGCAGACACTTCTTCGTTGAGTATTGAACGCGATTACCATTTGTTTTTGTTGCGACACTGGACTCTTTATGATTCCTTCTTTTACTCCAGTCACGTAAATTCGAAGTTGAACTTGTGGACAGAGGATGGAAAGAAGAAGCTTCACAAGCTTTTTGCAAAAATGGGTATCTCATTGGCAATAGCCCAGCAAAAATGGCTATATATGGATGTGCGAGTCAAGAAGCAGTTGCCAGCAATATTCAATAAGTACTTGCCCGTTTATGGACTAGAGGGTATAGTACGAGACGGATTCTTAAGAACTTTTGGATTCGCAGGTCAATTATCAGCTATGGAATGTGTTGAAGGATTGGCAGCTTTACTAGAAGTCGATAGGCGGGTTTTGAGTCGGGTGACTGAAAATCTGCAATTGGATGACGACTTGGAGGACATGGAAGATGCAGATAATGAGCGTGATGAAGATGAGAGAATACGCCAAAGAATAGATCGCAAAGAGAAACTGTGGGTGAGCAATTTCTGGTCGTCCTGGGATGCGTTGAGTTTGACGTCAAGTAATGTGACGGGCCCAAACAACCGAGGCCCCAACGTTAACCTCAAAAAGTTGAAAGGGTTTGAACTTTTAATCCAAGGACTAGAACATGCAAAGCAAATTCAACAAATCATCTTTCGTACTGGAATGTCCTTGTTGGAGAGGAAACAGATTAAAAATTTACGCCTTTACCGCTTATGCGTTTTAAATGACGGATCAATCCCAGATTTGCAGATCTTCAACAACCCGCTCATGTTATCAAAGTTGGGGAGTTGGCTTTTAGAAAATATCACCGAACTTGATTTTGCCAATAATAAGAAGTCCTTGAAACCATTGGTAGCTGCAAGTTTGGACGTAAATAGCGACAGCTACCTTGTGATTGGGTTAGCTCCTAAGTATCCGAGAGGGATGGATAATTCTACGAGAGCACGTTTGGCCCAAGCACAGGCAGGCGGTAAAAACGAAGGATCAGGGAGTCTTACAACTAGATTGAATACGTTCAGCGTCGCCTTTCAACAATTAGCTAATACATCGGGAGCAAAGGTGAGGATCGACAGTTTCGATAGCTCTGTCATTGAGATAAGGAAGGACGATTTGCCCCCCTTTTTGGAAAAGTTAACTTTGAGTGGCCTAGTATAGATTAATAGAGACTTTAATAACACACAAGTAAGAAGTCACCACTTTCGAACATTTCATATCGTGTCTAATATCGTGGCTACTACTGGAAGAAAATCAAAAAAAAGAAAACGACAACTGCAGGACTCGAACCTGCGCGGGCAAAGCCCAAAAGATTTCGAGTCTTTCTCCTTAACCGCTCGGACAAGTTGCCACTTTTTAAAATTTGTAAATTATCGAAATTAATTAAGACTCGTTGAATAATTATGTTACTATCACTACCGTTAATGTGTCACCGTTCATTAATATTTTAGTTAGAAAAGTAAACTCAAACTTTTGAGTAATCTATCGGGTTACCGAGAAGTAAAAGCCATATCTGACTAAGCGAGACTGTTTAAGTGGGATATAGAGGTGATTGTTTATTGGCTTGGTTTATTGTTATTATCTCGGCTACAAGTTTATGAATTAACTACTACCACGCCGTCAGTAACGAATGTGATGCAATAGAGAAAATAAATTAAAATAGATACGTCAACCACTAGTACCTTGGCATAAAGAGTCCTCTAGGTAGAGGCTGCAGTACAGTAATAGTTGTTGTCCTCTTCGAATACGTTGATTAAGCATACTACAGATAACCTCAGCTAGGAACAAGGTTCTCCAGGGTGCATAATTGCGTGAGCACAACATGATTAGCTGGACTTTGTTTCTGCATGAACCCTTAAGTGTCAAATAACAACTCATGCACTACGGGAAAAAGGTTATTCAAGTTTACAACAAGCAGACAGGTGCTGCCCTATGTACTTTTATGCACGCACGGGTCTATTTTGATGTGTCATACCAGAAGACTTCTTGTCAAGTCACATTGATCCTGGCAAACTAGATCAGGGTACATAGGGCAAAGTACATGAATTTCTCTCAGAGCTGGATGAAGGAGGACTAGACTAATACTGAATCAGCACAGGTTCTGTATCCTATAAATCGAAAAGAGCTAGCTCTGCTCAATACTGTCTTACACTGGTATTTGACCAAAAATTTTCCAGGAAACTATGTTTTTGCCATCAGAAGCCAAGTATTGGCAGTTTGTGCTGCCTGATAGACCACGTTACATTTACCAAATGACTGCAACAGAAACTTCGGTTTGAATACTTTAAAAGGATCGCAAAGTCGCAAAAGTAAAAAAAACGTATCCTCTGATTGCTTTGAAGCAGATTTAACTTGAGCGGCTATTATGTGCTTTTAATAACCTTTAAACCGCAGGTAGAATTAAATCTGCGGTAAGGATCTGACAGCTGTGCACATTAGAGTCGCATAGCTCACAGGATTACAATGAAAATATAATTTTGCAGATACATTTAATCTAGTAGCATTTATCTTTGCCAGATGAGATCTCCTGAAAACCTCCAAGGACTGAAGTCGTTGTCTGCGGGAAGCTACGACCTGACCTTACGTAATTCAAATTAAGTTCTTTGAATTTTAATCTAAACATCAGATAACATTTCCAAAGAGAAAAATTTCGACAGCGACAGTCTCTTGCTTGGTCTAAAGCCAAATTGTTGGTATAGATAGAACTTTCACTTCCCCTACCTTTGTATAGACCGGGTCCCGAGGGGTTAGTCATGCAAAAGTACATCCGACTTTCATTTCACGTGACACTAATCGGCTTACCTAATATACCCCAAAGATATATCTCGTGATAGTGAGGCGCCCCTGGTCTCGAGTGGTACGCCTGTATCTCGCGTGAACAATTCGTTATCGAGATTTGGTGCCATAAAGAGGCATGACTATCGACACTTCTATCAATAGGCTGTCAGATCCTACGCTTTACGCTTCTAGAATAAGAGAGAGAAAGGACTCATATTACAATCGGTGTTTTCAAAACTATTATCATGCAACCCCTTACCTCAAACCCGACCCGCACTACGTGACACACGTGAAACCAACATTTAAACACCAACAACTCCGTGACGTTCTCAAGTACGATACAAAAGGTAACACACTCTATTATGTACATGACAAATGTGTGAATGGACTACGAATGGACAAGCTGGTAAAGAGATTTACTCACGCAAATTTAGGTTACCGGGCCCTGTGTTTAGCTGTCATTGACGATGGCGTGACTGTTTCTGGAGGGTTGTCTACCAACACCGAGATGATGGATGTGCTCACCATCTCTGGCGATTCTGTCAAAAGCGACTCGGCGATAGTATCTCGATCAGATGGCCGGGATGGCCGGTTGGCCTGGCGCTCTCGTGAATTAATGAGGGGAGTATTTTCGTTCTACAACCCTGAAAATGGGTATTTGAAGAAGGTTCGCCTTGGGGAGGAAATTAATAATGATGTTGCTATTTATGGGAATGGCAGCAATGGGTACAAGGCATTTGTCTGTAATAATGACAGCAACATCTACATGGTGGATATCAATACTAATGATACTTTGAAGGTTAGTGGTGCTGTGAAATGTTCTCCTAATACAAGCTTGAACAACTGTGCCCGGAACCCGATACACGAAAAGCTTGTGACAGTAACAGGCGATTGTCCTTCCATATTTCTTATTGACCATGTTGCTGGCAAGGTGGTCAATTCAATTCGAACAAAGCATGATCCAGGGTTTGGTGTTTCTCACCACCATGATGGTCACTTGCTAGCAAGTCTGTTTCAGGACGGAACATGCTTGCTTTATGACTTAAGGTGTATTCGACAGAACAAGCAACCTTTGGCAGAAATAAAGCTGACTAGGCCTGGTCACCAAGCAGGAGCATTCAGAGTCTGTAGGTTTTCTCCGCAAAATGAGCGACACGACGTCTTGTTGGTTCTGGAACACACAGGGAGGGTGCACTTGGTGGATTTGCGCAACTTGAGTGCTATAAACACTCCAGACCACCAGGTACTAGCGGTACCTCATGCATTGGAACAGTTTGCCAATCATAAAAGCAAGACCAGAGTACAGACTAAGGTTGACTCAGAACCTGAAGAAGATTCATTACAGATTTACGGCGATTCTTTATCGTTTACGGCACCGCTTGTCTACGACCACGAGTACTTGGCAAATGTTAATCCCAAGCTTTTTCAAAACTATTCTTTTTCCCCTCCTGCGATGGAGACGTCGAGCGACTCAGAATCTGCAGCAGAATCTGATGTAAATCTGAGTTCAACTGTTCAACCTCATGAATATTCAGTTCATGGTGCAACTATTGAATCTGATATTTTGTACGCTTACGAGGAAATGAATTGGCAAAGACCATCACGCCAACTGACTTTACTTGAACCTTGGTATCGAACTATTGATGCTTGTAACGACGTGGCTCTGAATCAAGTCAACGGAGAGATGGAAATATGTGGTATTGACTTTATTAGTGCCAGTTCTCTGCACCATGACCTGAGAATTGCTATTGGAACCCAGGATGGTGGAATTTTGTTATGGGACGTTAACGGAGAGCTGAGGCGAAGCTCGGTGAGCGCAGAATTCGTTTAGAACCTATGGCTTCTATGATTTTCTTTAGGTGTTTTTGTAATATTAGTATTATATTAAACAAAGCTAAAAAAGAGGAGTGTAGGAAGAACCTTTGGTGCCAAACCACTTTTCAGACAAAGCTAGAAACATATGTACATCCCGAGAAGTCAAGAAATACTATCATTTTAGTATTTCGATCTGAAGTATGGTATTATAGCGAACCTGTGTGAATGTCAACACGTTAAATGAAGATGAGAATGTTGGCAATCTGGGAAAGATCTTGGTATTTTTTTTTGGTTTTTTTATGTGTTAAGTATTTTCTTCAGTGTTCAGTCGTAGCACGAGATATTTCTTCTTGGAAGGCTGTGCTTGTATTTGCCGAATTGGCTGTGATGGTTGTTAATTTGATTGATGTTGACGCCCGAATCAAAAAAGATATGCAAGGAAAATAAAATATGAATTGGGATGAACCCACACAATTGAATTGATCTGTATTATTTTCGAAGAACCAAGGCGCGTTTATTTTTGATTCACTGACCTTTTACAAGTCATGAACCACAGGTAAAAACGTTGTATCCAGTTAAAGTTTTTTTAACTATGGATGCAACCCGCTAACTCTGGCAGCAGAACCTCGGTCCCGAAAATAAAAGTCAGTAATGTCTAATTTTGAGTTTTAATAGATTGCATCAGTCTCCCTATTATTTATCAGCTGGCAATAACCATTGTTCAAAGTTATCTTTAACTCTCAACTTAACGTCTTCAATCGTGGCAGTCTCCGCAGTCTTGTCATTAATGTACGCAATCTCCAAGTTTTCACACTTCTTCACAGAGTCTAAAACAATAACGTTTGAACGTGCCTCTTTATCCGACTCCAAGGAATTATGAATTCCATTCACAATAATCTTGACACGCTTAAAGTTCAAGATTAAGTCCAAGGGAATCCAGCCTTGCTGGTCCATAATTTTGCGCAAAAAGATATCCTTGATCAAGTTGTCTAAGGAGAAGTAATAGTTGAGTTGTTGACTCAAGGCTTCCAGAGGATCCTGCTTAGGAGAGATCGGAGGAGGGATCTGAATGTGGGCTTGTTGCGCGGAAAAAGCGTGAGAAGGGTGAGGAGGCGGGGACTGCATCATGTTTATGGGGTGCTGCATCATCATGTTGTTTCCATACGGTCCCGCGGTGCCCGGTACAGCGCCATTGTGGTAAAAGTTGCGCGATCTGTACTGCGCATTCTGGGGTCTAAATTGGCGGTTTTGGTAGTTGGGATAGGCTTGTGGTTGAATAAACTGCTGAGGGTGGTAGAAGCCGTTGATGTTCTGTTGATTCTGGTTTTGCATCAATGACGATTGGCCCGGGGTTTGTACTAAGGGCGCCTGCTGGTTATTAAACCGGTGTTTCTGCGACTGGTTGTTGCCGTTGAAGCGTCTTCCGTTTTGGTGTTGGTTTTGGGATTGACCAGGCTGGGCCACGGAGGGCGCCAGCAGGGGGTTGGCGCCATCTGCGTGAACCGTCAGCTGTGATTGGTTCAATTCGTCATCAGCGGAGGCACCGGCATCTCCATCGGTCCTTTTGACATCGTCAGATGCATCAGCTGCAGAACCACTGCTTGCAGAAGTGCCCGTAGAGGCAGCGGCGCCACTTTTCGCGCGCGCGCTCCTATTTTTCCTATTCCTCGGCCTCAGACCCAGGCTCAGTTTCTGGGCGCCAGTTTGTCCGTTTGGCGCCGGTGGTAACAACACCTTGGCCGGAATAGGGACCCATTTTTGAGTGACGGGCTTAATAAACTTTTGCGTTGCCTGGGTCTGAGGCGAAACAGCACTGGGGGTGGGCCACTTGGCCACATCGACAGAGGGCACAGTAGCGGCAGCAGCAGGCGCTCCCCACACAGACTTGACAGGAACTGGCGCGGGAAGGAGATTCTTTTTCTTCTTCACGGCAGGGGCAACAACGGGAGCAGGACCCGCCTCAGCATCAGACTTTTGCTTGGTCTGAGCGGGGGCAGCCTTAGTCTCGGCCAGGTCAGCGGCAGCAGCTGGCGCCAGGTCCATTACACTAGTGGAACCGCTGTCTTGATCAGCGCTACTAGTTTCGGGCTGAACAGTGCTCTTTTGGGTCACAGGTGCAGCTTCCGTGGCGAGACTAGGATCGTGCGATTTAGCCACCTCCTCGGCGCGGATGGCAGCCGCATTAGCATACGACAAGGACATTTAAGGCGAGGCTTGTGGTCGTGGAGATTGTCGGTAGAACGACTATTGAGCAAAAGCAGGCCTTTGTCGCAGGTGGCAAAAGAGAGACGGGAACCAACTGGTCTAAAGTATCCCACTTCTAAATGCATTCAGCATAACGAGAAGAAAACGGTGAAAATTGCGGCTTGGATGTTAAACACGTGATAATAATTAAGAAAACACGTGACACATAATACAGGCTTATTAGTGTTGTAGTTTGCAATCGCCATGGGCACAATTCAAAAAGATAATACACATGCCTATAGCAAGAGACTCACAAACATGCAGCTGCGCCCCGCACCTGCCCCACCCACAATATTGTGTCATGGTGACGATTTGAAGCAGGCTATTGGCCCATGACTCAACTCAAATAATGAGTCGAATGCTTACGTAACAAACATAAATAGCTCTTGCGGACCTTCGTCCTCCGCCTAGCGGCAGAGACTGACTAAGATGTGGCAGGATGTATCGACTGGTGCCTCTCAACGAGCTCTAGCGTCACTGCTGGTGTGATTTGTGATCCCATATTGAGCGCGGCTGGATCATGTGATACGCGATTTTGCAGGTGAAACTCGCAAGCGCACCTCCAGATTCTCTCCACACCACCGGTACCAACCATGACAAAAGCCCTCTTCAACCCCATGTACCGTCCGCTTCTCGAGGTGCTCCGGTCCGCCCGCAACGGTATCGTGTATGGTGGCAAGATCCGCTTTCTGCACGCGCTAGTGATCAACTTGCTTTACCGCCTGGGGCCCGCACTTCCTCGGCTCCGTGAGATATTGAATGCAACCAAGCAGCACTCGGAGGTATTGGCAGCGTTCGCCATCGTGTACAAGTTCCTCGAGCGAGTGCTCTCACACGAGTCGGTTTGGGGTCGCAACAACCATAGCCTTGCCAAGCTAGTGGCCGGCGCCCTGGCGGCGTGGCTCGTTTACTCCCAGCACTTCTCCTACTTCCACTCCGGAATCACGCACCAAATCACCTTGTACTGCTTCCTGCGGGTCTTGATCGCGTCGGGAAAGATAGCGCTCGATCTCTACTTGGATCGCGTACACCCCCAATTGGCCACGATGCTGCCAAAGCTGCAGCTGGCGGTGCGCCAGCTGGTGTACAACAAGCTGTGGAAGTACTTTGCGGTAGCCACCTGGGGCTTGGTCATGCTCATTTATGACACGCACCCACAGTACTTGCAACTGTCGTTGAGACACAGCATGGCATATATATATGATGTTGAGATGGACACGTGGGAGAGCTGGCGCGAGTTTATAGGGTTGTGGTAGGCGGGTGTATGGTCATGACAAAACCTTGGTGCCAATACGTCCCCTAAAGTCCACGGACTGACAAGAATGGACCGAGGTGATGAGACTGACCAAGCACGACCTACAATGACGCGTCTGACGACCGCTATTGGTAACAATATTACAAATTAAAACAGGAAATAGGCAGTTCCGTCGACACTAGTGGAAACGCGTCATTAGTGATAACGTGTAATTGGCCAGTACCGTAATCGAATTCCACCCCGCTTATGGGGGGATGCTTGGGGGGTAGAGATTAAGGTACCCACACCCATTAAGGGAACACAGCCGCTGATGAATAAGCACCAAACCCGTAACTCGGCAGGGACTTTACGTAGGCTACAGAGCGGGCAAAGAGTGACAGTCGGGGTGCCGAGGTGGCGGGAAGCCGCAATTTCTTCGTAGCGGTCGAATTGTCACCTGTACACCCCGTAGCTGGGCGGCTAGGGCCTCTCGTGCCATGTTGCGGATAACATGCTACGGTGGCGGTTACGCAGAATTCCATGGAAGGTAGAGAGGCGTCGTCTCCACACGACTATTTTTATTACGTAATTAAAAGGACACGGTGTCCAAAACTTTTCCATATAACGGTCAAACGATCCGGAGGGGTACGTGCATTATACAGCACAGTTTGAAATGCAGTTTTGGAAGTTTTCTTCACAGGCGTTGGCGACTCTCTTGTCGGTGGTGGCATTGACCCTGGCAAGTGGTCCTACGGATGGCGAGGCCGCTGCCGATCCTAATTCCGCGGTGGTAAAGTTGACTGCAGAAACTTTTGACAACTTTATTAAGGAGAACCCTCTTGTGTTGGCTGAGTTTTTTGCTCCCTGGTGTGGCTACTGCAAAATCTTGGGCCCCGTATTCCTGGAGGCTGCGGACCGCTTGAACGAGACGCACCCCAACATCAAGTTGGCGCAGATTGACTGCACTGAAGAGGAGAAGTTGTGTCAAAAGTACGACATCAAGGGTTACCCATCATTGAGGGTTGCCGCACAGGATCCCGAGAACCTCATCGACTACGATGGTCCCCGTGAGGCTGACGGTATCATTGATTACATGGTGAAGCAGTCTTTGCCTGCTGTTATCGTGCCCACTACCTCGGAGGAGCTCTTGACTACATTAAAGGAGCAGAAGCGGGCATTTTTGGTTCAGGTTGGTGCAAGCACCGCCAAGGAAATTACTCGCTTTGAGAAGTTGGCCAAGGCTGGTAGAAACGACCGCGCCTACATCCAGATCAACGACAAGGAATTAATTACGGCCTTCAAGAAGGAGTTTCCTAATGTCAAGCTCAACAAGAAGGCCACCTATGTCATTGCACACCCTGATGGATTCGACGAGGCGGTTGTCTTTACCGGCGAGAAGAGTGAGTTGGCGAAGTGGATCAAGAACCAGCTGGTTCCCTACTTTGGTGACATTGACCGTGACACTTACACCATGTACATGGACTCACCCTTGCCTATTGGCTACTACTTTTACCTGGAAGCTTCGCAGAAGGAGGCTGTTGCTGAAAGTGTCAGCAAGTTGGCCAAGACTTATAGAGGCAAGATCAACTTTGTCGGCTTGGACGCCAACCTTTATGGTAAGCATGCTGAAACCATCAGCATGGACCCTGAGATTATTCCCTTTTTTGCTATTCACTTGGTTGAGGCTAACAAGAAGTATGGTATCAACCAGACTACCTACCCTGAAGGTCCTTCTGGTGAGGTTATCGAGAAGTTTGTTGACAGCTATTTCAATGGTGAGTTGACTGCCATTACCAAGTCTGAGAGCTTGCCTACTGAGGAGGAGATTGAAAGCTCGCCTGTTGTTAAGTTGGTTGGCCTCAACCACGCTGAAGCCCTCGAGGACTTGAGCAAGGACATTCTTGTTGAGTACTATGCCCCATGGTGTGGACACTGTAAGAAGTTGGCTCCCATTTACGAGGAGTTGGCTGCTCTCTACAAGGATGCTGGCGAATCTAACGTAGTTATCGCCAAGTGCGACCACGACAACAATGACGTTGAGACTCCTCAGAGAATCGAGGGTTACCCCACTCTCTTGTTGTACCCTGCCAACGGTGAGGTTGACCCTGAGACTGGCTTGAGAAGCGCAATCTCCTTCACTGGGTCTCGCGACTTGGACAGCTTGATTGAATTCATCAAGACTGATGGAGCGCACAGTGTTGATGGCTCTGCGTTTAAGAGTGACGACGCGGCTATCGTTGACGAGGCCGAGAAGGTTGAGCCCGAGCACGATGAGTTGTAAGTAGTGAATACTGTTTGATTTCTAGCAAAAGCCTATTCGTTACAGTTACGAGGCAAAAAAGTTAGAAACTAGAGTGTATCGAGAAACAAAAAGTAACTAGTAACCAGAGTAGTTTATTTTTTCGTGATATTTGGAACCTTTAAGCTCCCCATATCTTAACCTTGTTATCATCACCAACGGAGCACCATATCTTTCCGTTATCGCTAAAACCACTCTGTGAGCCATTGATATTCCAATCAACCGAATTACATAACCCATCGTGCGCTTTGACTCGAGTGATCAACTGACCTGTATGCAACTTCCAGAGGTAAACATACCCGTCCTCTGATCCACTCATAATAATCTCTTCTTCTGAATCTTGGACAAGATATCCAAACGTAGAACGCACAATGAAGGATCCTTGACTATGCCCTAAATATATCTTGAAGAGCCATGGGTAGCTTCCATCACTAGACAAGCCGCTAATATTCCACACCTGTAATCCACTAGGTACGCAGCTTAGCAATAAATACTTACCATTGCTAGATACCGAGCACGATGTCAAGCGACCCTGTACACAAATACTTGCAATTTTCCTAGTTGCGGCGCTTGAATCGATAGTATCGGGAATGGAATAAAAGTGAACCTTTTGATCATGGCTAGCCGTTATCAAAATCTTCCCATCAGGGGTAATCGCCAAGTCCTTGACTCGATTAAAGGACAGTTCCAATTTCTTCTTCTTAGCCAAAATATTGCGCTGAGCAGTGTCAGCATGCGCCATGATGATCTGCGCAGCGGTGGCTTCTTCGTCCAACTGACTTGAAGTGCTCGGCCACGGTCTAACTTTTTCGACTAAACTATGATCAACGACATCATTCATAATTGCATCATCCAGAGAAGTAACTGCATCCGCCATTTCATCCTCGATATTCCCATAAAAGTCAAAAATTTCCAGTCCATCCACGTCAAAGACCCTGAGAACCATATCGGGCGAGCCCACTACAAACTGAGGCTTATAGGAAAATGATTTCGAAGTCGCCTGTTTTGGTAAGAACTCGCATGTCCACGTCTTAACATGTTCACCCAATGTAAAACAACAAAGTAACTTGACCTCATGTAGCTTCTGCTCATCCATGGAACGGGTTATTCGGGACGAGCCCAACGAATTAATATGCCGCAAGCCGCCCACGGCCCAGACCCTTACAACAGTGTCGAACCCACAACTCACCAAGTACTCCTCTCGTTCGTCCCAGCTGCAGTAAATTATTCCCTTGGAGGTCCGAGGCTGGTGTTTTGCACCAACGGGTACAAATACCAGACTGTCAAGCCTATTATTTGATTCTAGTTCTTTAAGAATCCTAAAATCGTTGTTCACATCGTAGATGATCATTTTTCCATCTAATGACCCAGTGACCAAGTAATTTCCCAGAGGTGAGAACCTGGCAAACCATACTTCGTTTTGGTGTGCACCCAAAGTGTGTAAAAGTGTAGTCGGAATTGTATAGGCAAAATCCTTGCGCACATCGTCCGCCAGTTTCCCAAGGAGGGAAACCTGTTCCTCTCCAGGTCGCTGCTGGCGCTCTAAATGAGTTCTCGGTGGGAGATAGTGCGGGCTTTGCATTTTCTGATAAGTGAGCGATTGAGCAATTATCAATTGTAAGCTATCTGGTGGTAAGTCGTAAACTCTGGTGGTGGATTTGGATGTGAATATTTCCGTCAAGATGAAGCGGGACGTGTAGTCGGTCTGGAACTTTGTAACCTCGCTCGCATTAAGTGGACAATTGACCGGGTACTTGTTTTTAAAATTGTAACGGGAGTCTGCCACTAGAGACAAGACCCTCTCTGGAGTCGCCACATTGTCGCTTTCTGGAAGCGCAATACTCACCAAGAGTTCGGACTCGTCCTCCCTGTTGAGACCCCGAATAACACTCGACGACAACACAGTCTTGAGTTCACCGAGGGCATCTAATACCAGCATCATACTGCTCTCCAAGAAGTCCAGTAGCACGAGCGGAGTCAGGCCGCGAAGCACGAGTTCAAAAAACTTGAGTCTCCGAACCAAGTAGAGTAACACCAAGAGAGACGATTCGGGTTCCGCTTGCTCCACCAACACCGCAGCTAGAGACGGAATCGAGCCCTCCTTACACTCTGCAACGCTTCTGAGCAAGAACTCTTCCAAAATCTCAAGCTCGTGCTTCCGGAGCGTGGATGCAAACCATTCCGCCACGTTGGACTCTGCTCCCTTGTCAGCAACGCCCGCACCCTGTCTGAACTGCACTTCTCGCTCCAACTCCTCACACAGCAGCACGAGGCCTTGTGAGCGTAAGTACTGCAGCACCAATTGAATCGTAAAGGCGTCGCTCGTCATCTTCGTCGTCCCTCGTCGCTTGTGCTCGTCGCTCGTTCCGTGACTCGCTGCCCCTCAAGTTGTGCTGCATTTCTGGCCCTAAGATTACATAATATACTAATATTTCACGAAAGAGCAAGATCCAGAACCTATAATCTCCATCTTAACGGCGTAGCATGAGCACGCAGCGGAAGAGGAACCGTATCACTCGGGTATGTGAGTTCTGCAAGCGCCGTAAGATTAGATGCGATCTTGGTAATCCATGTGGAGCCTGCGAGAAGTATGGAAACCAAAAGTGCACTTATTTGGATGGCGAGGTATCCTTGATGAATGAGCTTTTCCACCCTTCCAAAGTGAGCAGGCTATCCAAGCCCTCTGAGACGCTCAAGAGCTTTCCAGAGCTCTACTCGGGCTTGTCTACCCCGGCCGATACGCCGAATGTGAAACTGGAAATTGAGGAGTTAAAGCAAAAGATTATGAGCCTCGAGCACTCTGTACAGCGAATGGGTCCGCAGGTTCAACAGCATATTTCAGATAAGTCCTTAAACAAGCTAGATTCGGGAGGTATATTGAATCAGCCGTTATTGCAGGTTATGCAGCATCAGCCACACGGAATGGTTTTGCTCCCACAGATGCAGGCGGCACTGCCAAACAAGTACCCCCTCCCCCCCGTACAGATGTTTCCACACCGGCAGTCGGACTCGGCGCCGTCAGTTCTGACGTTGCCAGACCTGTACTCGTCACAACTGCTGCTGGTGTTTCTGATATCGCTGCCACTAATCCACCGGAATGGAACATCTCTCAACGGCGAGGTGAATGGTGCTTTGGAGGATGGGTACAGCTTCTTGTTTGGGAACAATCCCGTGCTATCTCCGTCAGACCGGATTAATTTTTACGCAGGGTACACCAGCATCTACGATAAGTTTGCCAGGCGCCAAAATTTTGGTCCTTTGTCGTGGGTGACCTTGACCAAGATGGACGCGGCAACGAGATTGGTGTGGAATTACATAAACAAGACAAGCAAGATAAGCGTGTTCAGCAGTCCAAATGACGCCCCTCAGACCGAGAAGGATTTCAGCGACAAGGTGTCCGTAGAGGCTGGTTACAACGACTTGCGTCCATACAAAGAGGCCAAAGCTCTTCAAAAACAGGCGAATCAGCTCAGTAAGAGCGAAATAAAAGCCAAAATTAATGCACAATCAAAGGGCTTGGGATTGCGATTTTACCAAGGAGAATTGAACGTGGAGCTAGAGTTGATGGAGAAAATCAAATTGGTTTTGCCAAATAAAAGAATTTTATGGGTCTTAATACAAAGATTCTTCGAGCATGTTTACCCATACATGCCATATATCGACGAAACATCATTCAGAAAACAAGTTCAGGCTATGATTGGACCTGAAAGCTTCGAACCTGAGCCAATATCAGTAGTCCACGTGGAAAAGAGATTAGATTTTGCACTGTTGGGCATACTTTTACTCGTTTTGCGTCTCACATACTTGAGTATGTTTACCAACACGACGGCGGTCAACGAGGCTCACTTACAAACAGATGATCCCTCACCTCTTGCACAAGAAAGGAAATATTTGATGAATAATCCTATTGAAATTGACGTCGTAGAGGTCGCTCAAGATTGCCTTAATCAGTTCAACTTGATGAAGGGAATAAATATGACAATTATGCAACTTGCATTCATTACACGCATTTACCGCATGCATGCTCCCGAGGAAGGCGATTATTCAGAGAATGGAGATAATATTGTGTTTAATGCAATGTTAATTCAAATGGCTTATTCCCTTGGTTTGAATCGAGAACCTGATAACTTGATTGAAACTGATTACCTGCCGAAGAATGAGAAAATGAACAATTTGGGACGTAAGATTTGGTATTCTCTAATGAGTCTAGACTTAAGAAATGCCATGACGTGCGGGGCACAGTTAAACGTGCAGCCAGGATCATATGACACAAAAGTTCCTTACTTTAAGCCAGGAAATGAAAATATTTCTGATCCAGATGTGGAAGCGAGAACAACTCTTTGCTTTGAAAGATTCCTTAGAAATCTTGGCCCTAATTCAGAATTGATGAGGTTGTTGTTGAATATCAATGATGGAACTCAAGTTTCAGTATTAGCAGAGAAGTTAAATGTGTTTGAAAGAGAGTTCCATCAAGAGTTTCAAAAGTTGAAAATTAAAATGACTCAGTTAATGAAAAGCTCGGCAGAATCTCAAGTCAGAACGCAAGGCTTGAAGAAGTATTTTTCTTCAATTTACTTTTTGTTGGGTACTTACTTTCACTTGTTCCGTCATTACGAGACTTTGAATGAAAATGATATAGCCTATCATTATCTCAAGAAAATGCTTGTTATTTTGATATTGGATTTCCAGCCTTTCCACTATCAATATCTTGACCACACAACGACTGTTTTTGAAAACTCGTCAGAGTTGGTAGTGACACCATTTTTTGAACTGGCGATGCACATTTGCACCTTAACGTTGAATAGTTTATTCATTCGTTTAAAATTTGTATCAACATCTATGGAGGACGATAAAGGTCACGAATCAAGGCTATTGCATGACATACTGTACAAGGTACGGTACAACCAGCTCAAGATTTTATGCAGCGTGGTTAATACCAGTTTAGAATTAACACGAGCGCGACTCATTCGGCTCAGTACAAGATACTTTTGTGCGTGGCGGATTACTAAAGCACAGGCTATTGTCAAGAGGATTTTAGTAAATGAGGGATTCTACCGCCTGTTTAGGGAAAAGTCAACCATGAAATTTTTCTTCACTGATGGTATGTTACAGGAGTTGGTTGACATTTTTCAAGAGGGAATATCTCGAGTCATGAAATTCGATAGTGCATCCAAGGTTGCAAACGAAGCCCAGCTTGAGACAGCTCTATGCCAAACAGGAATGTCAATTTTAGGGTATAATAATCCCGGAGAAGGGTCTCCCAAAGTACCTGGAACATGTGACTCTCCCGAAAACGACAAAGTTTCAGACTCACTACTTCAAATTGATAAATTGTGGTTGCAAATGATGTCTCTCAAGAATGATTCTCAAATCCGAAGTGACAATAGTTTCAACAACGAACAAGGGCTCAACTTGCCAGAACCTAAGCCGAACACAAGCTCTCCTAGTGGGGTTGGAGACAACCCGCAAGGTGGCACATTAGGAATTGACTACTTCAATAGTTTCTTTGACGGAATGGCATTTGGAGACCCAGTTTTTGGCAATATGCCGATTGAAGAGTTTTTTAAAGACTTTGCATAGACCGAATTCAAAATGAGATTATTGATTAGTGACTAGCTATTGTATATATTGTATGGTATATCGTTGATATTAGAGGTATTGTAATATGAGGTATTGTAATATGAGGTATTGTAATATGAGGTATTGTAATATGAGGTATTGTAATATGAAGTATTATATTAATGCTAGTAGGTTGAATATCAGCCGATTCATTACACGGCCGAAGGACACTATGATTCCCAGATGGTGATGCTATTGGTGTTGCTCCTAAAGATTACCGCGTGCTTGTTGCCAACACTTATCGCGATTGAGCGCCACACGGCGTCTGCCTGAAGCAAATTCTCCACAACGCCTGACGAATGACAGTGTGCGTACTTGTACACATATAACCCCAGAGTAGCGGCTCCACTCGACTCCGGCACTGCGTACGAACTCAAATATGGGTCAGAGTGGTTGGGGACCAACTGAGCACTATTGGCGTGGAGCAAGCACAAGTACTCATACAAGTCAGCGTCCGTTGCAAGGTCGTCCCCATCAGCTACCCCCAACGGTCGGGTGTCCGCACCCGACCGCACCGGCTGCACTATACAGTCGTCACGCTGCTCACGGAGCAAAATCAAGTCGCTCCAGACCCCACCCTGTTCCTCTCCACCCACTTCATCTCCACCCTTTCCCTCCCCTGTTTTCTCTTGCCCTTCTCCTCCAAGAAGCACTTGTACCGTGCACAACGAAAACACCTTTCCAACAATGAAGCTCAACTTGGACGCGACACCGCCCGCCAGGGGGTCGCTGATGCGGATCTGGTACAGGTACGACACCTGTCTCGCCGATCCATGGCCAACCTTTGTGCGCGACAACTTCTTCACTTGCACCCCCGGGTCGGCGTGCATGCTCGGACACCGCTCAAAACTGGACTGCTCTAGCACAATCACCAAACAGTCCCTATCCCAGACAAGCGAGTTCCCGGAAAAGTGACCGCCCGCATCCGCCCCTACGGCTCCCGCTGCGGCTCGCAAGTACAGCCCGCGCAGCGCAACTACCCGCTCAAGCAATGCGCCCAAGGCACGGTACCGCTCAATGCGACCGTAGCGCGCGGTATTGTCCCACCGCGCTGAGGGAACCCCCGGCGCCACCACCAGCAAGGCCGCAACGTGCGAGCTCCAGCCGCACACCGCCGCCACCTTCGCGATCACGTCGACGTCGTCGAGTCTTCCAGCGCTGACGGTCAATCGGCTCATCGCATCGGCGTTGTGTTGTGGATGTTTGTAGTGCAGATTATTTCAGCGGCAAGCTGGTCTAAGCAACCTTTAGAGGCCCACTAGAGAACGAGCGGCGACAGCAAAGACAACGACGACGACGACGGCGACGACGACGATTACGAAGGCTACGACAACGACAACGACGGTAGAGCACAGAACCGGCAATGATGCTTAATGACAGCTATATTGGACTGTGGGTCCCCTGGTTCTGCCAGTGTGTGGATGCCGAGCTTGCGCTGTGCGGCGATACTACAGCGAGCACGACGCCGCTCATTTCAGCTGCTCCCTTTACTACCTTTCAGCTTGCGACGATTGACGCCTCGAGCGGCTTCCCGCGGCTCCGGACTTTGGTGTACCGCGGTTTTCTCTTTGACAGCAAGGGTAGCAACGCTCTTACCTTTGTGACCGACAAGCGTTCGAGCAAGTACGAGGAGCTCTGCAAAGACGACCGTTTTGAGGCTGTTTTCTATTTCGGCAAGATGCGGAAGCAGTTTCGGGTTCGCGGCAGAGCACGTATAATCGACGACGAGCACACACCCAACCTCGACTTGTCGCTGATCCAGCCGCGACAGATTTTGCGGGAGGTTATCTTGAAGGACCAGGCGTTGGGGGGTGACGATGTAGTAGAGAAGGGAGAAAAGGGAGAGAATGATAATGAGGGAAACGAGGATAAGGGAAATGGGGACGAGGGAAATGGGAATGAGGGGGAGAAGGAGGAGAATCCCAAGGAGAGTAAGGAGAGTAAGGAGGGAAATGAGAAAAAGGCGAATGGAAAGATTATAAAGAAGGAGTCTGACGATAGCGATTCAGACGAGGACGAGTTTGTTATATTGGCGCCCAGCCACAGACCTGTTGTCCGTATCAGCCCCCAGGAGGAGTACTTGGGGTCCTCACTATGCTCACCCGCACTCGCGGCACAGATTGCGAATGCGGCCACCGACTTGTCGTACACAAACTTGCAGGATATGTCCCGCTTCCAGTACCAGCCTCCCACCCGCCACGAGTGGGAGTTGGAGATTGCGCGCCAGTGGAACCAGATATCGAAGCCACTCAAAAAGACTTTCCGCAAGCCTGCGCCCCTCAGCCCGTTGACGCCGCAGAACCAGAAGCTGATTGACTCTATTGCTCGTGGCGTTGACGGCAAGAAGGACGAGGCGGGTCTCAAGAACTTTGCAGTGGTTGCATTGTTTGTTGAGGCGGTAGACCTCGTTGACTTGGACAAGGACCGGAGGTACTTGTTCCAGAAGGACTCGCACCAGCAGTGGTCAGAGTCGGAGGTGTGCCCGTAGTCGGGGGTGTGCCCGTAATCGGCTCTTGCATAGCCATCCAATTCTAATTGTGCGTTTAGACTTGGCGCCAATTGGAAATGATTGGCTTACACTCGTGACGAATGACTACGTGCTTAACTACGTGCTTGGCTGCGAGTGATAGGCGCCGCGTGATCAACGTGTTAACGTGTCAGACATGTTTGGATTAGCGTGATTAACGCGATTGTTGCACGATTAACGCGATTGTTTCTCGATTAATAACGCGACTGATACTGAACCATTTGCCATCACCCACCGACCCGTCCATCTACACTCACACCGGCCTCCCCCAGCTGCTCCGTCCAGCTCATAGACCAGACTTTGTGCTCTGCCATCATCAGTATATAGTTTCATTGCCGGAGCGGGGACCAATTGCGACAAAACATGGCGCCAAATTTGCGTGTTTATAATGTTTTTGTTTTGCCCCAGTGACCAACACAATCTTGATACTCCCAGTAGCTCACCGCTAACATGCTTGTACCCGCGAAGATCTCGATTAGAGGTAAGTGTCTGCCAGACAGCACCGCGCACAGTACTAACCTACAGAAATGATTGTGTCTGCTCTCGACACCCTAAAGGAGAGACGGGGATCATCGTACGTATTCCAAGCACAGGCAAACCAGCGATACTAACACGGCCCAGGCGCCAAGCGTTGAAGAAGTACATCCAAGCGAACTATGCTGTTAGTGCGACCACCTTTGACTCTTTTTTCAATACCGCCTTGCGCAAGGGAGTCAAGAGTGGAGAGTTTCTCCAGCCCAAGGGGACCGCGGGTCCCGTCAAGGTTGCAAAGAAAGAGAAAGCAACAACGTCGGCCAAGGTGACGAAGCCGAAGAGCAAGGGCGTGAAGGCGAAGTCAGGCAAGGAGGGAAGCAAGAGCGTCAAGGATGGAAGCAAGGTCCGGGGTCCGGGTCGTCCCGCCAAGGTGAAGGATGAAACCAAGCTCAAAAGCACAAAGACCGCCAAGACCAAGAAAGATGTCAAGGGAAAGAAGGAGGGAAAGAAGGAGGGAAAGAAGGATGTTAAGAAGGAGGGAAAGGTCAAGGGAAAGGTTACCAAAGCAAAGGTTACCAAGGGAAAGGTTACCAAGCCGTCCACCAAGGACAAGGCAACTAAAAAGGTTACCAAGCCTAAGTCTGCCAAATCCAAGGAGACCAAATCCAAGGAGACCAAATCCAAGGAGACCAAACCCAAGGTTACGAAGAAGGAGGGAAAGGTCAAGGGAAAGGCAGAGGGAAAATCCAAGACCGAGGCCAAGCCCAAGGAAACCAAGCCCAAGGTAACCAAGTCCAAGGTAAACAAGCCCAAGGCGACCAAGGAGGCCAAACCAAAGGTGACCGGTAAAGTATCCAAGCCGACTAAGAAGGCTACCAAGACTGTCAAGGCCGACAAGCCGGCCAAGGCTACCAAGCCCAAGGCTTAGACCTTTCCACTTGTACACTACTACGAGCGGCGCTGGAAAGACCCGGCGCTAGCCGCTCTACCTTCAGTTTGTTAATTGTGTTATTCTTAGTTATACGTTTTAGGTTTATTGCAACTTTGTTTTTGTTGAATCGCGTCCGAAAAGACGCGGTTACTATTGAGCTTGTGATGACGGCGCCACAAAAGCCGCCAGTAGTGATGATTGTAGCGGCCCTCCGGCCCAGCTACGGGATAGGGTTCAATGGTACCTTACCCTGGCGCTTGCGTCGCGAGATGGCCTACTTCAAGGCGGTGACTACCAACGCACCAGACCACAGCATCAACGCGGTAGTGATGGGCAGGAGGACGTGGGAGTCCATCCCCGCCAAGTTTAGACCACTACCCGGCCGCATCAATGTTGTGTTATCGCGCCAGTACCTGGCTCCGTCCGTTGAAAACGGCGTGGTGCAGGCGCCGTCGTGGTCCGTGGCATTGTCGGAGCTCGAGAAGCACGCTAGCACCGAGGGAAAATCGTTAAGCCGCATCTTCATAATTGGCGGCGCCGAATTGTACAACTCGTTGGCGAGGGAGTCGGGCGTAGACCACTTGTTGTTGACGGAAATAGACCATGTCCACCCCAGTGAGCCCAGTCCGAAGATGGACACCTTCCTCACCTTTCCTCTCAAGGAAGAGTGGACCAAACAGCCAAAACACGCGCTTGAGGCCTTTGTCGGCCCGGATGTTGAGATTGAGGACGACATTAGCGAGGGCGATTACAAATTCAATTACACGCTTTGGAACAAGCGCTAGTTAAATTATGTACATAAATGCAGACTATTTACAAGCGTCCAGGGGCAATTATTTCGGTTACGTTCCCGCAGTAACACACTGGCACCAAATCTACTTCGAAACGTAGACCCGCATCCTGTCGGTGACCCGCTGGTCCACTTGGAGTTCCTGAACCCACTCCGAGTTGCGCTCTAAACCTTTTTCCACCCAATTTTTGGGCCAGTCCAATTCTTCCTCGCCGGCCAAGTATGCGTCCTTCAATTGAAACGGACGAGCCTTATTGAGGACCACTGCAGTTGCAAGCTCACTATGTGCTTCGGCGACATACCGCTTAGTGTAGTAGCGGTATATCTTGCGAGGAGTGTTGAGAAAGCCTAACAAGTTTGGTACAGAGAACACCATCACCGGCTGCTCGAAAAATACTGGCGTGTTGTTCTTGTCCATCACCATTTGAGTGAGGTCAAGTTCCGGTGCCAACGATGCTTCAGCGTACTCCAGCGATTTGATGTACGGCTTATCAATGGGCGCTTTCTTAACCTTTACTTCATCGTCGTCGTCCCCGTTGTCGTCAGCATCTTCATCCACATACTTTTTGCCTTCTTCTTCAGCAGCGGCCTTTGCGGCAGCATTCTCTTCTTTGATGCGGTTCTCCTCATCTATCAACACCTGCGGCTTGTGCAAAGGCCCCAACAAACCTTCGTGCACGCCATTGATGTATTCCTTATACGCTCCTCTGCCGATGCAGATCACTCCACCAGCCTCCAAAGGATTAAGCTCGTCTTCTGAAACAGGATTTGCCTCACCAAAGATACGGTACAAGCCCAACACGTCCTTCACCTCATACAAATCACGCCTTGGCTTTGTTTCTTCGGCATCCTCAACCGATGACTTTTGGAACCAGCTCTTAACAGAATTCACTCTCGAGAAGAGCCTGGTCCACGACCTCTCATACGCTTCCGCAACTCTCTGATTGTCCGCAGCCTTTTTCTCTTCGATCTTACTTAACCGCAAATCGCGAATCTTTTGAGCAACAGTAGACCTAATATCCCCTTGTCTGCTTTCAGTGAATATCTGGTAATCTATGGCGCTTGAATTCAACACAGGCTTGACATACTTGCGGAAATACGTCATAGACTCGTCAAGAAAGTCGTTGGGAGGAGGTGCAATGTAAATTGTCAATCTGCGAGCAGTGCGGTCAACCGAGAAACTTCCCTCGCTGAAATGCTGAACTTCCTTCATCCACTTTTCACGTATCTTAGACTGCTCGTATTTATCGTAGGCAATACCCCCGCCTATGGCAGCACATGCTGTCCAAAATATCATCCAGTTGCGCGATGGAAGCGATATACGGGGAATTCCCATCATTCTTAATGCAGGATTTGACCATCCTTTCTTCACAGGTTTCTTAGCCGCATTGGTGCTCACCTCCAGCACTCCGCTAGCCGCCTTTTCTACGGGCTTGTCGGGTTTGGGGCTATCCAGAGTCATCCTAGTTGTTATAGTGGAGATTTACATTGAGAAATTTTTATACTGGGGTCGTGTATTAAGCTAAAATGGCAACACTCAGTCACTAGCTCTTAGTGATCGAGAATGAGAGCGACGATGAGGCTCAGACTTAAATGAGCAAACTTTATAAATTATATTACTCTCTGTCTGATATCTATAATTTGATAAACATTCTACCTTTTTAATAGAGGTACTTTTTTAATTCTTGTTCTAGATCGCTTTGTACCAATCCCTTTCCAATGAACACCAACTTGTTGCCTGTCACCCCCTCGAGAAGAGTTGCACCTTCAATTATATCGTATGTTTCTCTAACAGCCTGAATGACCTTTACTTTAGGTTCGCTTTGGTTTTCAATATTGACCAAAATACCCTTTATTCGGTGAATCTCGACTTGCTCGCCATTGGCAGAGCCTTCCCAAAGAATGTGCTGTAGAAACGATTCCGCCTGTCCAAATTGTTCATCGCGAGTGAAAAATGGCCAGGATACTGCAATCGTTGATATACGGGAATCGTGGAACGAAGACGTCGAGAGGCTCGTTTCCCGGAACAAGTCTTGACGGGCCTCGAATGCATGCAAATTCAATATTTTATCCAAGTCAATATCACCAAAGCTTGTTTCATAAATCGGGGTGTTGGAGTTGATCGCCCGCACCCTCTCTGCAATAGCTTCTAGAGAATCCTTGTTTTGAATTCTGTCAATCTTGTTTACCAATATCACGTCAGCTAGCGCGATTTGCAAATGAGCCGTGGTCATTCCCTCAACAAGCTTGGAGCGCTCCATCTCAACCTCCTCGGGTAAAACCAGCTCCAGCGATGCCTCCAACAAGTGATTGTTCTCACGATGCCAGTGCCCGCCTACATCGTCCAAGCACTTGCCTATATTCTCAGCATCCACCACAGTAACAATGCCATCGATGTAGATGCTCGATGCTAGCGCATCGTCCAACCAAAACATCTTGGCTATTGGAGCAGGGTCTGCTACACCCGTCGTCTCCAACAAGATATAGTCAATCTTGTCTCGCGATTTCTCAATCAACTGCTCAATCGCCACCACACCATTGTCTTTGACAGTGCAACACAAGCAGCCGTTTCCAAGATCTAGCCATTCCTGCACCGTCTCATTCTTGTCGGTGTCCTGAATCGTAACCGACTTTTCAATTACAGAAGAGTCCCCAAACTCATTCAAGATCACAGCGAGTCTCTTGTTCGAGGTCTTGCTCACAAGGTCTAACAAAGTAGATTTTCCCGAACCCAAGTAGCCCGTAATTATCGTTATTGGAATTTTGCGGCCAGCCTCTTCCTTTGGTGCCGTACCCAAAGAAGGCACCGACTGTCCCGGAACTTGGCCCGAGCTCATCGACTTGCCCGCCTCAAATGCGGGAAGTTCCCTCACGCCTGTCACACCACCGACTGTAACTTCGCCGGCTACCTCACCACCAACTACACCGCCCACTTCACCATCCGCCACTAGATCCGGGATATCGTCCATCGTTGTAGTCAAGATAGTTTTTTCGGATATTGATAGCGATCTGTATCACTTCTTTTAAAGATTGATAGCACCGGAGCTGCACGCCTACATCTACAGCCATTCGTATTTTTGCATTCGGGGAGGAAGGCGCTATTGGACGTTGATAGGAACCTGCCGCATTACTTTGAAAAAGAATACTAAAATTCTTCACACGAGCTAGACTGCCAGGATGAAGAGGTTCAATACCTTGCTAGATGCGACCTTGGTCGCAGTGATAGTGTACTACGCACAGGCCGCACCATTCACCAAGGTCGAAGAGTCGTTTAACGTTCAGGCTGTCCACGATATATTGAATTATGGAATCTATCCCAAATCCGTAATCGCCGACAATTACGACCATATCCAGTTTCCCGGAGTGGTACCCAGGACGTTTATCGGTAGTTTGGTGCTTGCGTTTTTGGTGAAGGCGATCAACTCGGCGACACTGTTGGTTGGACACGATGTTTTATCGCATGGTGCAGCATTGAGCCAGTCAGAGGTTCTCAAATTAGTGCGAGGTTTACTTGGCCTTTTGAACGCGCTTATGTTGATTAGGCTACGTAATGCGTTGAACAGTATTGTATTTGCGGATAAGACTGAATCAAAGAAGCCCACAGAAGGCAAACCTGCAGAGGAAGTAAAGTCCAAAGCGCCTCGCGGATTGATAGGATTTTGCTTCCTGCTCTTACTCTTGACTCAATTTCACCTCTTGTACTATGCTTCGCGTACATTGCCAAACTTTATTGCATTGCCATTGGTGAATTTTGCTCTTGCCAAAATACTTATTGGCGACTATACAGGCTTGACGTGGCTAGCCTTTGCTGGTGCCATTTTCAGATTGGAAGTGGGGTTGTTAGGTGGAGTGATTCTGTTGGTGTCATCTTTGGTGTATGGACAGTCAAACCTAATTACTAATACAGCTATGCTTCTTTCGGGAGCGATTGTTGGGCTGGCTTTGAGTTTTATGGTGGATTCTTATTTCTGGGGCAATCCTGTTCTTCCCGAATTTAAGTCGTTTCTATTCAATATTGTGGAGGGTAATTCCGCGTTATGGGGAGTTGAGCCATGGATAGCCTACTTTAATGGCTATCTTTGGCAACTTTTCAGACCCCCTACCATCTTGTTGCTTGCCATACCTGGTTTTGTTACTGATCCAGCATTCGATGGGGTAAGCATGGCCGATCGCGTACAAGGAGCCCCCTCAAACCCACAGAGGAATTCTTTGCGTGTCTTGTTCACGTCAGCCGTATTGTTCATCGCTGTTATGTCGTTCCAGCCACACAAGGAATGGAGATTTATTGTTTACGCTGTCCCAATTTTCACCTTGCAAGCTGCAAACGGCTTGTATTCAATCCTTACAAAGTGGAGAAGTAATAAGCTCTTAAGTTTGATTATACTAGGAAGTATGATTTTGGGGTCTTTTCTTTCTTTGATGATGGGATACGCATCCAGCTTCAACTACCCAGGTGGAGAAGCATTGCAGTTTGTCAATTCATACATTCAAAAAAATTATGAAGCCAGCCCAGTACTTATTCACATGGACGTTGCATCATGCATGTCTGGCATAAATAGATTCGGAGAGTTGAGCTCCCCATTGATTCAGTACGATAAGACGGAGGCTTTAAATGATATTTTACTCAAATGGAATAGTGTTAATATTGCTATAACCGAGCATGAGCTAGGAAATAGCGATTCGTTGAATGAAACTTCTGGTTTATACCAGGAGCGTCATTGGAATGAGTTGTATCGTGTGGATAAATTCAAAGCAATTACGATTCTGCCCTTGGTCAAAATTTCAAAGCAGCCCATAATTCTTAGACAGTTTATTACAGATGTATTGAATGAGTTGTTAAAAGGTCAAACAACTACGCTAGTTTCATTCTTGAGGCTGTTCGTCAGCACTGAGAAATATTTGCTTGTTCTTGAGAGGAAACACAAGGATTCACTGGTAGATGAATTGATTCTGTCAAGCTAATCCACGAGATCGTAGCAGGAAAATGTGTTTTAATACCTGACATGAATCAACTTGGCGCACGAGCTTCCTAAGTTTAAGAATGAATGGTAAAACTACTTACTGCCTTGTGTGTGATATTTTATTGATTTACAAAATAGGAGCACAATACTGTAAGTATTGACTTTCAAGAACTAATTCAAGAAAAAGCTAAGCACGATTATGTATTTTCGTATCCTAAAATGTAAGAGTCTCATCTCGTTTGGACTTTATGCTGAACTCTAGTTTCTCTTTTAACTTCTTCACTGGTGAAAATCTTGGACCTTCGATATCGTCATCAGTAGGAAACATTATTGGGGTAATCCTTTTCATTTCCTTTGCCGTTTCAATTGCCATCTGTGCATCATCAGATAATGACCTAGGAAGTATTCTCGAAGTCAGACTCAGAATTGCCGATATGTCCTCAAAATTTGGAGCTCCGGGAGGGGCGAGGGTGAAAGGTTCTCTCTTAGGAGGCAGCAATCTCACAAATTCCGTACTCTCGGGCTGTAATACTGATCTTGAAATAAAAGGTACTCGAGGAGTTACATAATTTAATATTTCAGTGGATTCTTCCTTTCGTTGCTCTCTTCTCTTACTTTTCCGTGGTGTTGATTGCCCTTTTATCTTCCCATAATGCCTTCTCAAAGCTGTTATTTTTTCGTTCCTAAGTCTCTGCGTAGTTTCCTCTAGTTTGGAAGGGCTTGATCCGCCTTTTGAAGGTGTTGAATACGCAATTCCAGTCAGTTGTTGCCTGGTTGGCGTTCCATAATTTCCTTTCAGTCTGAAATCATTTCTCGTATTTAGGGAGCGAGATCTATTAGCCAAGGGTGAATTATTGCTGAAGAGACTTGTATTTGCCTCTTCGTAGCTAGTTTCAGAATCAGACTCTTCAGCTTCTTTGAGCTTAAATTGCCATAACTCAAAGATAGATCTTAAACGTACTGTCTGCCACCTTTGAGTTAACTGTTCCACTTGTTGAGCAGCATTTCTCAATTTAAAATACATCATTGACCATTTCCTTATTACTTTCTGAGCCCTTTTGAAGTCCTGAGTATCGAGAAACCGTTCGCAAAGTATATTAAGTTGCGTGCTTTTGGCATGAAGTTTTTCATACCAAACCCCAATATACTTGTTTATCATCTTCGTGTTTGAAAGCGCCAAAGCAGTTTCACTCTGTTCGCGAATAGCAGCCATTCTTGAATTCCATTTGTCGAATGCAAGCTGTCTAAGCTTTGATTGTCTTATGAAATCCAGACAAATTTTGTCTAAACTGGATTTGTAATCCTGGGCGCTTTTACGTCGTAATACCCACAAGGTGAAAACCTTCCTCTCTAAATTCGGTCGTTGAATTGTTTCAATGAAATGGTCTTCCTTTTCTTGGAGTTTGATGTCACGAAGGTTCCAGTATTTATGTTTCCAATTTTGGAACAGGATTTTTAATGCTAGTTGATCATTAAGATTGAAAGATTTTGCAAAATTTCTAGCTTTGTTTTCAAGAACTAGACCATAAATGTACTGCTTTCTTAGCAACTTATTGTAGAACTTCCGCTGAAGATTAAGATCTGCTGTTGACCTTAATTTATCAGCAAACTCATGCGCGTCCCGCCAAATCGTGAAGTACTTGCTTGATTGTTTGCGAAGCAAAAAGGCAGAGCTTTGGGCGCATAGCTTATCCAGGTTTCTTTTCTTTTCTATCCAAATTTTGAAGACTTGCCGAAGGGTCCTTGTCTTTTGAAGACTTCTGATTTTCGAGAGTTTTAACGCAAGCTTCCAGGTAACGAATCCTGTTTTGAGTACAGCCAATCTGATTTTTGAATCAGGTTTTTCTTGTAGTACAGACGCAGCAGTATATAATCTCCATATCTTGAATGTCTTAACAAGTAAATTATGACGATAGAATGATGTGACTCTTTGCCTTGTATTAGTATTGTCGAGCCACTTGTTAAATGTTACTTTTTTCAATTTTGATTCATCACTTTTTTGCTTGTTATTTGATATCTCTAACAAGCGCTTTCTTTTTAACCAGACATCAATAAAAATGCTTCTAACTAAGTTTTTATCTCGAAGTCTTTGAACATCACCCATGAAGTATTTATACTTCGTGGCGGTCTTCCATGCATAAAAGGCATGGGTTAGGATAAACCGCCTTTCAATGACATTCAAGAGTTGTAATTTCCCTGCTAACCGGGATGGATCTCTTGACAAACTATTTGGTTCAATTGTTGACTTTTGTGGCGTAGGTGAACTCAAGGTAGACAGTATCCTGTCCATTTTGGTAAACCAATGATGCCATATACTCGATAGTAATTTCTTATTTCCAGATAAATACGTATTCGTCCACATTGCTATCGCTCTCTTTTCATTGTAGACTCTGAAGCCGTACTCTTGCTGCATGGCTGATAGCAGTGCCTTGAGAAGACTAGACGAATGTAAAGTCTCAGCTTGCTGCTCTAATTTTTTTATATTCTGCAAGTGGAGACGCCACGCCGAAAACTTCTTTCTTCTAACAAAAGAATCGGCCCTAAATTCCAATTCATGAATTTTGCGTATTTTATTAGGCCATACCGAGAGCAAGTATTTGTCTTTCAAGCTTGAAACGTATAGTACACATGTCTTCTCTGTTAATTCTTGGTATTGCAAATATTTCCCACGCCATTTTTGAAGGACTAGTCTTTGTGCAAATTCAGATTTGTTATGGTTCCACAACAGTAGTTTCATATCAATACTATGCTTCTTCTGTACCTTTTGACGCCAATCTTTCAAGAATTTAGCTTTTATCTTGCGATTACAAGCATACTCTAAAACCGTTGTTCTCATCAATAACGAGAAGTGTAAGTCGTCACTATTAATTCCTGGCTGCAAAAATGAGTGTAGTCTCTCTAATTCAGTGATGGCCAACATGATATCTGGATCGTCTTCATCTGTGTCTTCATAGTCAATAAGCTCCTGAACCAATCTAACAACAATGTTCATATAGTTCAAATCCTCATCTGTTGTTAATGTTGGCAAGTCATGATAAACCAATGCCATGTAGTGTTTGAGCGCGAATGGATAGCTCCGACTAAAGTTCAAATTAAACTGATTCAACAAAGGGAGAATATAGTTAAGATTTCTTAATAAGCTGCTTTGTTCTTTCTTAGAGAATGGGTGTACGGAACCACCAGACTCGATGATTTCATTCTTTTCTTCATGGTCGCCTGCTTCTCGAGACCTGTCATTTCTATCGACAAGCGGTACCGGACTGCCATGTTCTAATGAAAACAACAGTAAATTAGCAAACACTTCTTCGCTAGTTTTAGCAAACTTTGCAGGTAGAATGACGTTTCCCAGGCCATTTATGTCCCCCAAGAAGAAATCTCGGATTGCTTGTATCCTTCTATCTTCAGACGACTGATTATGTAGCTCAAAGAATGCAATCGCCTCGTATCTTTTAAATATACGAAGCATAATCCTGATACATCGTTCAATGTTCCTCGGAGCAACAGACTCGCTCCTTAGAAACCGTTTGAATACCTTAAAAGTTCTATCAAATTGGAGATTGTTTGAAACCAACCTAGATTGAGAGTGCTGAATAGTTGTCGCATGAGAAGTGTCGGATATGGAGTCTTCTTCCTCAACGGGATCACCCTTATCGTTTAAAATGGAATCGGTATTGTCAGACTCTATGTAACGCAAAAACCGATCAATGAGTTGCGCGTCATCGTTTCCCTCCACTTTTTTATCAAAACTGTCAGACGGACAGTAATCTTCAGAGGACACGCCTTTTAGTAAAAATTTCACCAACCTATTCTCAGTTTCGTCATGAAATTTGTTAACAAGTGTCGTTAATCTAGAAAACTTACTGAGAATATCCTTCTCGGTGGTTTTTTTACCCGCAACAACGCGTGTCTCGGACTGGACAAAAGGCTGGCTTATGTGTGCCCCACCATCGCTGTTCGCCAAAGACTCAATGCACTGCTGGATATTTTCAGTCCTTAATCCGTGCGGAGCCCCATTCGAGTACCTGCTCGAAAAACACCTGACACGTATCTGCAAGAGTTCGCCGGCATTGCCCCTATACAGAAGTTCCAAAACATCACTATCCTTTCGACTATAGTTGAGCAATTGTAAAGTATTCTGAATCACACTGCTAAGTAGAGACCTGTACTCCGACTTGGTTCCGCCAAAATCGTGTAGCTCGTGAAGGTCACCAAGAGTCCCCGTAAGAAGCTCCTTCAACAAGTTTGACGCCATCACAAGCCTCAGTGCATCTCACAAATGTCCAATAAGCGTCTTGCAACGTAGAAACCTTCGATTGATTGAGATATTTATGGGAATCTCCTTGTTGTTGTTGCTAGAGGGGGACTATTTTTGGACACAATTTGGAAAAATATCACATCCATCACAGCGATACCTACTGAACTCCAGCACTCGGGCTTTAGGGAATTCAATGAACCGACTAGACGCGTGAAGGATGCCATACCAGAGAGATAACCCCCAGCCGTGGAAAGGAATGGGAATAGAGCACCGAATAAGGGTCCCGTTTGTTAATGCGCAAGGCTCTCGGGTAGGTCACAACGAGAAAGCGAGCCACCCCGAGCTGCCAAGGGTGAGTTCCGACGGAGTGGTATACACTACAAACTTGCAGAGCAAGCCATACTTGGGAATACCCACATCTACTAGTGCTAATGAGATTACCAAGCAAAAGAGCCCATTACCGATTGCTTCGATTCACCCTTACCCTAATGAATATGTTCCACGGCAGTATTATAGAAGAGATATCCTGAATACCGATACCACGTCATCCTATCCTGATTATTTTTCCAAGGAAGATCGGTATTCTGAGAGAGATCTGGACGGAGGCGCTAGGCCGGGGCCTGAAACGTTGGGTGATATTCAGGTTGACTCGGACGACAGTGACGAATCGTTTATTAGTCCTATATTGCGTGATTTAGTGGAAGACCATCCCGCACCCGAGCTGTCACCAACTACTTCGATCATTACAGGTGCCATCGACCCGAACTCGATTGAAGTTGGCAATCGCGCCGCGTTCAACTATAGCAGAAGTTCACTAGACCTTGTCAATATTGAAAGCCAAGACTTGTCTGACTCTACTGAATCATTTGGTGGGATACCTCGTTCGGGGAGGAGCCTGCTGATGCCTTTAAAGTTGGCAGGTGTCTCTATCCCGTCCATGAGTTCGCCAACAAAAGACCATAAGCTGCCGAACTTCACACCAACCTCAGCCCCGTATCCCATTACGAATGATATCCAATTAGAAAACCCTGAATCTCCGGGTGGGTCACATATTGAGCGTCTGAGTGCTCCTGGAGAGCATTCTAGACACGGGTCAGGTGCATCTTCGAATTCGGTTTATACTCCTTCAAGCGACAAAGAGAGTAAAGATCGCCGGTTTGTTCGATACGTTATGGAGGCACAGGTGCCTAGCGTGAGTAACTCTAGCAGATGGGAGATTGGCAATGTTATGAAGTGGCTTGATCAACACAACTTCAACAGTTCATGGAAGGAAACCTTTAAAAGGAATGAAATTTCAGGTAATAGGTTTCTAGAAATGAGCAACTTTGACAAGGAATCTGCAATTTGGAAGCAGTTTACAAAGTTTCTCACACTTGATAACGACTATAATACTGTCGATAGATTTATTGATCTTTTACGAACTGACCTAGAAAGTCGAGAGGTTGAGGATACGGTATCTTCAAATGTCGACAGTCATTCCCGTCAGCGATCACGGGATTATTCGAATTCTCCGTCAGCCTTGACTACCCCGAGCAGTTTCGATTATAGAAAGTCGTCGCAGAATTTTAGGAGCCATAATTCTGGCGCATCTACTTCTTCGGGATCTTCAAACAGTATTCCTCAGGTTAAAACAAAACAGAGACCTTTCTCTTATGTTGATCCTAGCGCACTGAAAACCTCCATAAAGGATATTGGATCGCCTACGGCCCTGTTCTTTAGGAAGCATTATCGTACGTCGTCTTATGACAGCACAAAAGAACCAGTCAGTGCCAACCCTAGCATTTATTCGGTTCCTCTGCTTCCAGTCTTGAACAAATCTAATTCCAGAAGTTACACAGTGTCTAAGTTAGACGATCTGGGTAACCCAAAAAGCAAGGAAAAGGCACAGAGAAAGCCAAGCCTACCACAAACCCTAGGCTCTTCAAAAGCCGACCATCCTTTTAGAAAAAGTGCAATATTCAGCACTTTAAGGAAGTATGGAGGGGAAAAGGCCGCTGAGATAGTCAAACATGTTCTGTCTTCCAATCGCAACAGTGTTATTGAGCCTACAATGTCAAGTCCAAAGGAGATTGAAAAAGTTAACCCGTTTCCAGAGACTGTTGGTAGTCATCTTGACTTGAAAATTACTCTGGTAGATCACAAATCGCGATTAACTTCATTGGGTGACGTTTCTAAAGAGTCTCTAGAAGCGCATGTCAGGGACTTTCTGAAATCCAGTAGCCCTAGCTTTTTAGAGAGCAAGACTTCTCTCGAATCTGCAATGCCTTTACCTGAAAGATCAGGATCAGAACTTCAGTTCGATCGCATTATGATTGATGAGAAGTTTCTACCAATGCCGAGGGAACAAGAAACTCATGACTATACTGTTTTGGTTAGTTGTGACAATAGAACGTTTTTGCCAGTCAATTTTACCTGCAAAGAATGCAGTGATCCCGATTTAATTAGGCAAAAGCTTTTGAAATCGTCTGGTGTATTGGATATAGGTACGGTCACAATTCATTTGACTGATTTCAATTCGAAAGAAGGAATTGCTCTTCCCCTTGAAGTAATTCCCAGTTTGATACAGACTAAGAATATCAAATTAATGCTCCGGCAAGAATTGGGGTCTCCGAATGGAACCAACACCCACTCTTCAGATTCAAAGTCTTTTGAAACAAAGGCTGATAATGATTTCAATGTATACCCTGCTACCCCACAGTATCTTTTAAGAGGAACTGAAGAAAAGAAGATTGATTATTGGAACTTCAAAGAGCATGTTTCGACTGAGCCTTTATCGAAGAGTACTGGCTTACAAAATAATAGGATGTCGTCCCCACAAGGCAAGACGGGCCGATTCAACCGACCTTCAGATTCAACTTCTCAAAATTATCCAATGGAACTTCGCCTTTCCCATGTGATGGACGGAAAAACCTCGAAGGCACCCGTCCTAAAGGTAGAGACAAATACAGACTATCCCGAGAGATCCATGCTCGGAAAAGACAACAGTATTGAAAGAAGTGAAACGAATCATGGGACCAAAATGGCAGATCTGGTCCGAAATCTCAGGTCTATTTACAACAATGGGGCCACGTCTTCTATAACCAATTCAGATTCTTTTGTAGCAAGAGCCTTGGATAATTATGATGCATCCTTAAACCAAGAAAGTCTTGCTCGTCAACGTCGCCTTTCAACTGCTTCTACATTTTCTGATTCGTCAAGGGCAAACAGTTCCATGGATAGAGAGAGATCTGGGAGTATTATTGCCAAAAGAAGTGCTCCACCTCCACCTCAATCAAAAAACCCAAGTCTTGGGCGTCCTCCTGTCTCGAGGGCTTCATCTTATTTGGTGTCTGGGCCACCTAGTCGCAAAGTTAGTTCTGCAGATAAGAACACTGTTATGAGGGGATTAGGAAAGAGAACTACAAGATCTGTTACGAGCAAGGATAGCGAAGCCTTCAAAGAAAATGAAATTAGTTTCTTGGACGCCCCATCTTTGGATGCGAGTTACCTGTTGCTGTACTCCAATGGAAGTGATAGTGAAGAAGACTTCTTTTCGAAGCCGCTGAAGCATATAGAAAGCAAAAGTACAGGAACTCCACATACATCTGGCTCTTATATTTTATCGCGGGACTCTTCTAGTGATAACGAGGAAGATGAGTTTTTCTTCAAGCCTATAAATAAGGATGCTAATAATCAGTGTCCCTCAGAGGGCAATATGATGGCAGTGAGACCTCCTGTTGAAGAGGTTTATGATAATCTCGAAAAGTATTTCCCATACACGAACTTGGACAAACCGATTATTGATGATTCTCCAGATTCCCCAGTCTCCCAAGACACCAGCCTTGTGACGAAACCTACCGACCTTACCCCCGCTCCAGCTGGTAGGGTATATCCCAAGCGGCAGCCTGTAATCTCGCGAGCATTTTCAAGTGCTAACATCTCTCCCGTGGCACCAGAACCTGATCCTGGCGATGTGATTTTAGATGCTGAGAACCACGAGCCAAAGTTGAGACGTTATATGAAAACCATTCGATCTGTTGCCTCGGAAGCTCGAAAAAGACGTCTTGAAAGGCAAGCTAACTCCCCTCCTCAGGCTTTGTCGAAGCGCGATATTAATGTTATGCCTGGATTAGAGAGGAGAAATACCAAAATGTGGGGTCAAAAAGTGTTCGAAGTCACTTCGTCCGAGATCAATGATGGGCTAGTAGGGAAGTTGAGAAATCACGCGGATGGCCATATTGAAGGTCTCGCGTGGATAAAGGGCGAATTAATAGGGCGAGGTTCATTCGGGTCGGTTTATATTGGCTTGAATGTAACTACTGGTGAGATGTTAGCTGTGAAGCAGGTGGTGATGTCTCGGTCGGGGTACCAGCTGGGTGGTATTGCAGCCTTGAAAAAAGAAGTTGAAACTGTGAAGGACTTGGATCATGTCAATATTGTGCAGTATTTGGGCCACGAAGAACGAGGGAACATTTACAGCTTGTTCCTTGAGTATGTTGCTGGAGGCTCGATAGCTTCATGTATGGAATCTTTTGGTGGTTTTGAAGAGCCATTGATTCGTTTTATTACGCGACAAGTATTGATGGGTCTCGAGTACTTGCACGAAAATGGCATCTTGCACCGTGACCTCAAGGCCGACAACCTTTTGTTGGAAATTGACGGAACGTGCAAGATTTCTGACTTTGGCATATCCAAGCGTTCGCAGGACATTTACACCAACAATGCTGAGATGTCGATGCAAGGAACTGTGTTTTGGATGGCTCCTGAGGTGATTGACAGTATAGTGGAGGACAAGAAGCAAGGCTACAGCGCTAAAGTGGATATTTGGTCACTTGGCTGCGTAGTGCTAGAAATGTTTGCTGGCAAACGGCCATGGCTGAATGAGGCAGTGGTGAGTGCGATTTATAAGATTGGCAAGACCAAGTTGGCGCCGCCCATCCCGGACGACATAGCACACTTGGTTTCGCCTGATGCAAAGAGTTTTATTGGTCAGTGTTTTATCATAGACCCTGGGGAGCGTCCCACGGCGAAACAGCTACTCCTGCACAAGTTTATGGAGCAAGATGACTTTTTGTTTTCACGCACCAAGCTTGCAAAGGTGATCAAGTACAATTCCAGAAAGACTATTTAGTTTAATTTGAATGTGAGTCAGTATCAGTGTAGATTCATAATCTATTAGTGATTCATTATCAATGTGGATTTATTATGAATGTAGCGCTCTAGAACCCGTAGACCGTACCACATCCATCCACTACCCCATCCTACGCACTACACTCCTCACTACACTCCACTACACACTTCTCACTACCTGGAATCTGTCAATTACTAAATACAAACCTGCTGCGAGGCCACCTACTTGAGCTCCAACTCCTTGATCATTAAAACCGTCTGGTGTGGCTCCACCTTAAACGTCTTCAACCTTCTGCACCGCTGACGCTTGCGGTACACCTCGTAGTACGGTTCTCGCGTGATCTCTACTACACTTGCCTTGAGGTTGTACAAGTCTGTAGGGATCCCGCGCTCGTCGTTGAACGTATATTCCGGCGACCCGAGTGTGATAACATCGTTCAAGACCAACTCATCGCCTGCCTCGGCGCCCTGCATCTTGAACGGCAAGTAAACCTTGTCTCCTTTGGTAACCAAGTACGGCATATTGTGAAGCCGAAACACGGCGTACAAGTGCTGCGACCCGTTCGAATTGAGCTTTAACGGCGTCAAATCTGTCGCGTGTGTCGGCACCGCGCTGCTAAGCGCACGCATCGCGCGCACACCTCGCACTGCCCACAGTCTCCCTACCGCGCCAAACATGCCGTGGTGAGAAGCCCAGCCAAAAGTTTTTCAAGGTGAGAGACCGTCCTGCACATTGTTGGCGTCAAGCGGGCGACGGGACGGAGGAAAAAACTGCGCGAGCGAAGCACCGAGGTAGAGCACAGCAACCAGCGCGCCCGCCTCTGAGACCACGGACAGCTAGGATCCGTTACCAGTCGCCCGCCGCGCGCTATCTACTCTTGTAATCCCGCTTGCCAGCGCACTGAGGGATTCACGACGGCCAGTGTTGATTACGCGACAAGAAACCGCGTGTGTCATTGTCTCAAACGAAGCTTGACAGCCTGACCCCGAGCCTATCGAGAGCTGGCGGGCCACGGAAAACCAGGAGCGCCGCACCAACGACAAGGTCCCGCGTCCACCGCTACTGTCTGGTGCACTGAGCAAACACCGACGCGGCAGATTTCGCTTGGCTTATTGTGGACAAGACGACGTTTGAACAAGAGCGTGGCGAATTGCGAGTTTGCTACTGTGAATAGGTAAACTATTGGACAGCAAGACTTTTTTGGGTTCTTATACACTTTTCGAGCGATACAGCACTGATGTCTGGGTCATTTTGGAAGTTTAGCAATGGGTTTGCACTGCTATCGTCGATAACGACGCTCTTGGAGACGTTTCAGGAGGAATGGGACGGTTCCTCGCGTCAGGCACAAGCTTTGCTTCTCAAGTTGCTAGACGAGGATGATTTGCTACAGGAGCTCTTGGCAAACAACCCAGTATTGCTTGAGTTTCTTCGGGAACACGATGTTTTGCGGTACCTTGTGCACTTGGTTGTTACTGAGGGCCATGGTAGTGAGAGTCCTGACGATGAAAAGAGTTCCGTCTCTAACGAAAAGAGTGGTGAAGCTGAAGAGCAGAGTGTCGAAGCTGATGGAAAGAGTGAAGCTCCCGATGTCAAGAGTGGTGTGGATGCTGTGGAGGCTTTAGAAAGCAAAGTAGATGATGAGGTTTCAGAGACCGCGGAAGCCACAGAAGCAGCTTTGGAGAGTGGAGCAGATATAGCCAAGACAGGGAACGATCTGGGTGACAATAGCACGAAGGAGAAAGATACAGATGTAGAGGTGAAAGCGGAGGAGGAGGCCGAGGTGAAGGAGAAGGAGGAGGATGAGAAAGAGGTCAGCGAGGCCATTTCTGATGCTCCTGCAAAAGATGAAACATCCGCCGGTGAAGACGAGATCGAGAACACCGAGGGTGATGTGGAAGAGGATGATGCCGAGTCGCCGGAAGATCGCGCCAACCGCAAAGCGGCTATCGCAGCAGAAATTCTCTCAGCCGATGTGTGGTCGTTGACCGACGCCGTTATGGACCTCACTGAGGTCTTGAATACCTTGTGGGGAATATTAGACTCCAAGGACCCGCTTCTGATCAACTTGTCCACCTACTTTATGAAGATCATGGAGCACTTGTTGGATATGAAATGCGACGATATGATCACCTACCTCATTGAGAACCAACCAAACTTGGTTTCTATGTTCATGAATCACCTTTCAAACCCTCCATTGATGGATTTTTTGCTTAAGTTGGTCTCTACCGACAAACCAGACAATTCAACAGGCATTATAGACTTTTTGCAACTGCAGGACTTGATCAAGCACTTGATTTCTGCTTTAGATAACGACGACAAAGTGGACGTCAACAAGGCAACCCCGTCCTCTGACGCGACATGGCCCCTTGGGTCCAGTGAACCGAGTGACTTGCTTTTAGTTAGACAGTCGTCGGCTGCTGACTTTTTGAAAGCGCTTATCACGATATCTGCGAACTCAACGACGGATAACTCTACAATAGGCCCAAATGAATTGACGCGCGAATTGGTCTCATACGATCAAATGGAACGTCTTTGCAACATAATGCTCAAAGGTCGTTATGCCTTGGCTAACGGAGTAGGTATCATAATAGAGATTATTCGCAAAAATAATTCGGACTATGATATCTTGCCAGTCTTATACATTACGTTGGAAAGCCATCCACCAACTGGCAGAGACCCAATCTACTTGGGTCACTTGTTGACGGTTTTCGGACTGAATGTGCACAACTTTAATAAATTATTGATGGACGAGAGTTATAGTGACGAAGCTCATAGACTCAAGACGCCTTTTGGCGAAATTGAACCCTTAGGTTTCGAAAGGTTTAAAATTTGCGAGTTGGTTGCTGAATTGTTACATTGTTCTAATATGGCTCTCCTTAATGACAACAAAGGATTTGAAGTGGTGAAAGAGCGTGACGAACTTCGTCTTAAGATGAAGGAGTACGATCCTATCAGCTTCAAATATAATGAAGTTATTGTATTGCCTGCAGAGAGAGAATCGGAATCTACGGCACAAGGTAACGAGGCGCCAAAGTCTGAGTCTGGTGAGGGAGAAGGCGAAGATGCGGACGATTTTAACAAACAGTATGACGAGGATGCTAATAATAATACCATTGATTCTTTTAACTTGAGAAACCAAGATGGTGATTCTATTCTTCAACACCCCGATCAAGATATGGACGAAGAGGGCCCTCATGCAAATGCCAACCTTACCGAAGAGCAGATTAGAGCTCAACCGGTCGTGGGTGACTTTTTGAAGATTTCCTTGTTTGACACGCAAATTATCTCTAATATTTTGTCCATGTTTTTCAAGTTTCCCTGGAACAACTTTTTGCACAATGTTGTATTTGATATCGTTCAACAGGTGTTGAATGGTTCAATGGATATTGGTTTCAACAAATTCCTTGCTATCGACTTGTATCACTTAGGCGATATCACTAGCAAGATTATTGAGGGCCAGAGGTTGTGTTCTGATTATGAAGAGACTCACAATGGGTTAAGATTGGGATTCATGGGCCATTTGACCTTGATAGCTGAAGAAGTTGTAAAATTCATCCAACTATACCCCACCAACTCTCTTAGTGAACTCATTGACGTGAAAGTAAACGATGACGTTTGGGAAGACTATGTCAGCGACGTCTTGTACGACACACGTGAGAAGTACAACGCCATCTTAGGCGGGGGAGATGAAGAAGACGATGAAGAAAACAACACTTTTGATGAAGGATTAGGCGAGATTATCGATGAGGTCAAGACTGGCTTGGTTTTCGACGCACCGGCTGATCACATTATTACTGATAGTGGGTATGAAGAAATCAGATCTCAGCTGATTAAAAACCAGGAACTTAAAGACCGCTTAGATAGCGATGAATCTGAATCTGATGATGACGATCATTTTACCAATTACATGTCACAGCAGTTGACTAGCACTGGATCTGTGGATATTATTGACAGTTCTCGTGTTGTAAATGATATCGAGGCAGGGGTTATCAGCACCGAAGATTTTGGAGCAGAGGTTGTACCTAATGATGCTGATACAGATTCTTTTTACGATCCACATGCTGAGATCTTGGAAGATGTTGACGAGTACATTGACCCTAATGATGACGGAATGTTATACAAGAAGAAGCACCCATTGTATGACGCCAAGGGTTCTTTAATCCGCACCTCGCCCGATCATGAGCTTCGCAATGAAGATGATGATCTCTCAAGCGAAGATTCTAGTTCAAGTTCTTCTGATAACGATGACGAAAACTTGGCTGAAGATAAGGAAGTTTCTCTTGTGAATGAATCCAACGGTAGCAGGCTTACCAGAGAAGCAAGCAAAAGCTGAGTTGCTGATAGATTGATACCCAATCTATTGCAAATTTAACGAGATCACTTTCGCATTAATGTTCCTTGCCCCCCTGTTATTATTATTACTATCTTGTTTGCCTCAGGTATCATATCAGACCACGCGTACTTAATCTGGTTCGCACGTCGAACAATCTTCATGAAATGTATATACCTAATTTGGAAGATTATATACGCCCTAATTTTCCTCACTCTAGCCATACATGTTTTTTATTCTAGATTTTTATCATATACGTTACACTATCAAGGCAGTGTTGTACACGCTTTTTTGAGTCCTTAACTCTACTTAAAAGGTGCTATCAGAAAACGGCAGCATCACCAGCAATTTTCCGGCCTTCGCGCTCCAATGGGGGCAAGTCAGCGATGGACGTCTCCACGACGCTCTTTAGACTAGCACTACCATTTGCAGATGCTGTGTTGTCGACCTTTGCGGCAGGTGCCAGCTGGGCGGTTACCTCTTGTGAACTGCCTGGCTTCAGTGGCACGCCGCCCATCAAGCCCTTGCGCATCGCGAAACCTGAGGACCGTTCGTTGATTCCGCCGTCGTAGAACTCGTCTTCTATGGGATGCATGAGAACAGTATTGTTTCCGGTAATGGTAATTGTAGTGTTTGAAGGCACGCAGATCCAGTCCCCGCGCTCAAACGTGAGCGGCTCGCTAGCTACAAATATGACATCTTGTGAGCGATTGAGACGCTCCATCTTGAAAAGACCTGGCTCATACTCAAAGAATTTTGATCCGGTACTAAAGTGGAGCGATGCAGCCTCGTCCGTCTTGGACGTGATGTACCTGCTCACCACCACCGATTCGCCGTCTGTGACCGCTAAATTGAGAAGTGACGGCTCAGAAGTGACAGCTGTTTGCCACGTCTTCATAAGGGATATCGTGGTCAATAGAGCGGTATGGAGTACTTCGTGCGGGAGATGCAACTCGGGGTTCAGCGGGTCGTGCCCCATCTTGTCTAGTGTATCCAAAAACAATGCAAAAATGCATTCAGAGTCCGTCAGACCCTGCACAAACAAAAAGTAACGGTTCGCCAAGTGGTTCACAAGGTGCCGCTTGATCTCTCCAAAACTCGACACACCACCATTATGCATAAACATCAACTTGCCGTATGAGAAGGGATGGCAGTTGGTCTCGGAGAGTACTCCCTGCGTCAGCGCACGCACGTGGCCAAACACTAGCGGCAGCTCCGTACACATCGACAAGTTGTTCAAGTTCACATTGTTCCACGCTGGGGTAATCGCCTTGAACACGCACGGACAGTTGCTGGAGGAGTAGTATCCCACCCCAAAACCATCGCCATTGATGGGATTGCGCATGTCCAACCGGAGCCGGGAGTCGAACGACTGGTTGATGATGGAGTGGGCAGGCTTGGTCAAGAGGTCCGAGAGCACCATCGGCTCCCGACCCTTGTATATCATAAAGCGACACATGTGTGTGATGGCGCCACTGTACACACTATGACTGCATTTTTTTTGGGGGGCTCAAGAAAGTTGTGTGATTATGTAATAAATCCAAACGTTAGACGGAGGGCCCAGGCTGCCAACTGTGCGGGCGCGGGCGCGGCTGAGGCTGAGTACCAAGGCGGCGCATACCACTGCGCGCCCCTACGGAGTCCCTTCTGCGTCCGCCGTGTCCGCGGTCTCCGTCCTGTCGTCCTCTTCCGGGCGGGGGATAAACACCTGCCAGGCGCCGCCTCCCTCCAAATCCTTATCAATGATTACATAACTTCGTGACGTGCCCGCAATAGTCGGGCTGGCTGGCGCTTTGCAGCACTTGCAGCGCCGCACGACACTCGGCGGCACTCGGCGGCACTCGGCGATACTCTTGCGGCGTCTGGTGATGGAATGCTCCGGGTCTGCTTGAGGGGGTCCCGGACGGACGGAGCCAATGTGCGCGTCTCAGCGAGCATTGCAAGGCATTTTGCAATTTCGGGGATTAACCTCCGATCTCCCGAGCCCACGCAGCCGCCGGAACTTTCGGCTGATCGGAACCCGGGGGGTTAGGGGGCGACGGCTACATAAAGGTGATTGCTGCTCCAGGGCATCACACGAGACCCATCCCCGATCACCCGGTCACCTGACCATCACCTATACATCTACACCTACACCTACACCTACACCGACACCTACACCTACACCTACACCGACACCTACACCTACACCGACACCTACACCTACACCTACAGATGTCTCTCTTCAAAACATTGCAGAATTCACCAGCTACAATTAGCATCTTTCACAATGCAGAGGTTGCCCTCTCGGCGCTGCTCAAGAAGGTCTTGGAGCTGGCTCAGCGCGAGTCGTCGTTCGAGTTGGAGACTGCTGGGAAGCGTATACCCACGTTCGAGCAGTACACGGCGTTGTTGGACATGACGAGCGGGAACTCGTTGTTGCGGCAGCAATTGAGTGCATGCTTTCCGTTTTTGAGCGACCAGCAGCGGCCAGACAACAAGCATGCGCTGTACAAGGTGACCGTCAAAGGGATGACGCGGCCCAAGCCCATGTTCAGCGAGGCGGAGTACCGTGCGATAAACGAGGCGTTTGACCACGCTGTGGAGGTCCACGACCACCACGGAGAGGATCACGCGGCGAAGGAGTCGCTCGTTCCAACCGATCCTGCCGATATTTTTAGGGCGCCATTGATTGTGGACTGGGACCAGAACTTGATAGCGACTGACCAGGCGGGTTTACAGCATATCCTCAACAAGTATAAGTGAGGGGATGAGTGATGAAAATGGATGGACTGTGGTGGTGGACTGCTTATGATAGACTGCTAATTAATGTTGATTGATTGAGTATGACTGTTGATTACTGTTGATTGATCGATTATGACTGTTAATTACTGTTGATTATTGATTGACTGTTGATTGTTGATTGACTGTCGATTGACTGCTGATTGTTGATTGACTGTTTATAATAGACTGCTTATGATAGACTGCCTACGACGGTGGTTGGTATTTACGCAACTGGGTAACTGCTCGCTAATATGGTCGGCCAACCCATCAACCTGGGCAACCAGTCCTGGCCCCGGTGAGCTTAGACGCGTATATTTGCTGTTATGAGTATAAATCACATGCTAGTCGGTGTAGTCAAAGCAACCCTGCACCAAATCTTTGGTCAGACAAGAACATGTCTATTAAGATCCAGTACTTGGTGGCGTACAATGTCGCCCTGGCATGCTTATGGCTGCTAGTATTTTTGACAACAGTCTCTGATTGTCTAGCCGTTTCGCGGGGAGCGTCATACGCGAAGCTCCACGAGACTATTCTGAGCCAGACACCGCACTTGTTGCTTGCGCGCTTGCAGTTGGGCAACGCTGTGGCGGAGTTGGCTCACAGCCTCACGGGATTGGTTCCCACTCCCCTCAGCGCTCTCGTCCTGCAGCTCCTGGCACGCTTGATCATCACGGTCGGCGTATGTACCGCGGTTCCGCACAGTCCCGGTAACTACACCTTCCTTCCCTTTGTGGGCCTCTCAATTGCATGGCTGGTTACTGAGATTGTGCGCTACTCCTTCTACGCGTACAAGCAGATTGTGCCGGCTGACCGCGTGTCCCGCCCGTTCTTGTGGTTGCGCTACTCCTTGTTCATTATCTTGTACCCCCTAGGTCTTGTCAGTGAGCCGTGGGTTGTCTACTACACAGCCCAGGCTGTAACTAGCACCGCTTACAGGGCCTTTTTGTACTTTGCATTGGCAATGTACATCCCGGGCTTCCTTTACCTATACTCGTATATGTTTGTACAGCGCCGTAAGGCGTTGGCACATGCTCTCAGGTGAACGCTGATAATTTACATACCCGTTTCAGTTTAGTATACTCTGGCCTATTATCATACTGGCCCGCTGTTGTGCTAGCCTGTAGTCACTGGGTAAGGCCCAAGTTCGCCCAAAATTTTCGGATACTGAACCCAAACCTTGCTCCACAACAACATGCTGGCCCCTGAGAACGCTGCTCATCCCAAGAAATGGCTAATCGCCTACAATTCTATCTCTGCCTCCTTGTGGTCTATCGTGTTGTTTAACACTGTGTTTCTTGGTATCTCCCTAGGACAGCCGCATGTTTTTGACAAGACTGGCCTCGTTACGACATTGGTCCAGACTGTGGCCGTTGTTGAGGTATTCAATGCCGCCACAGGTATCGTGAAGTCGCCACTCTTCACTACCGCGATTCAGGTGTTGTCACGGTTGGTTATTGTGTACGGAATCTGTCAGTTTTTGCCTGAGTCGCCCGCCAACCGCCACTGGTGCTACATTACCTTGTGTCTCAGTTGGTCGGTGACTGAGATTATCAGGTACTCTTACTATGCCGCAAACTTGCGTGGTCATGGAAACGTGCCACACTGGTTGACGTACTTGCGTTATACCACATTCTACGTGTTGTATCCCACGGGTGTGCTGTCTGAGGTGTACATGATTTACTTGTCGTTTGAAGAGGGAACTAGAGTATTTGGTGCGTGGTACGCGATTCTTTTGAAAGCTATCTTGTTCACCTATCCTCCTGCGTTTTACATGCTTTACACGCACATGATTAAACAGAGACGGAAGGTGTTGGGAACTACAAGCGCCAAAAAGAGCCAGTAAAGGTGCTAGTTCGCAGCTCCCGTTCAACATTTGCTGCAAGAGTATCTTCTTTATAAGTCAAACGCGTTTACGATGTCGTAATGGCAATCTTTATTAATAAGATTGTCATAAAATAGTTCAATTTCTGCAACCTTGTACAGACATTTTAGCTAACCTGTCCAAGACTGTCAATCCATAAAATCATTTTAAACACATATTCGCAGATAGTATCGCTGTCCGAGAAGTCATATGTTCTTTCCAGCTTGGAGTTTGCTTTACTCCAGAGACCCCCAAGGAGATTACCCAGTTTAGATGTCTCCCTATTATTTTCAAAAACGAGAAGTATATGCGCCTTAATAAACTCCAGGTCATGTATCGCTATTAGTTTAGTCAAAACGCTAGCAATTACATAACTCGGTGTGAACTGGTACCACCTTAAGTTCCAGCTGATCAACTTCAACAAATTGAGGAGAATGAAATCAAGCGTCAAATAGTCTTTCTCTATTCTTTTAACAAAATCGTAATACGACTGCCCGGAAAGCTTTAATATGAGTTTGTTACTTAAAAACTTGGAATCATAATCATTGTGAAAGATGTCAATATTGGTGTCAGTTGCATCACCCAAAATAAACTCATCATAAATCAGTAACAACTGTACTGTTCCAAAATAATCAAAGCCCCCTTCAGCCGCTGCACCAACGACACTTGTGACCAACGAGCTTATCGAATCTTTTAAATGGTACTTTGCACTCCAACCAAGTAAACCAAGTAGTTCCCACTCTATGACACTATGTTGTTGCTCCTCAGAATTGGATCCAATTAACATCAAAGTTTTAATGTCTTCGTATAAGATGAGAAACAATTGCTCCAACCATTTTTCACACGCTACCTGTGAGTCCTTCATAGATGAATCGGCCACGACGAATTGTTGGGCCAGGATAACATTGGAGTAATCTTGGGTTTGGGGCTTGAAAATCGCCTCTTTAAGGTGCACGATGTCGTCCCACCCGGTCAACGCAACCAAGAGAGAAAGTAAATCATAGCATCTTCCCCATGTAGACTTTTTACAAAAGTCTAAGATCGAAGAGCTGGGTGTATTCCCAGACTGAGATGCAAGTAAGTTTTTAGGTGCTTTGGGTCCGCAAAGTTTGTGTAAGTTCGGGTCTACCGATGATAGCTCTCGCTTCGAACAATTCATCAATGGAGACTGATAAAACTGATTCCCATTTATCGGATGCCTTGCAGAGGGATTGAACAAAAATAAATCTCTCCAAATTTTTTTCACGGAACCTTCGTCTACCTGGTAACTTGTCTTATTCTTCGTTGTAGTAGCATACTCTGAGGACTGAACTTTAGGGTTAGGAAAATAAGACTCAAATTCTTTCTCCGTAATAGCCTCTTCCTTTAGAGTTCCCATGCGGCTTATAAACGTTGCGCAGAATTTATCCTTAATCCCAGCCACGGTGTACACATCTGCGTTCACTTCATTACCCAATACTATAGGTAAAGAATTGATTATTAACAATGCTTTTTCGTAATCTTGAATTAGGATATAACACAAACCTAAAGTGTACCAAGATTCAAAGTCAAGGGGTAGTATTTGGACACACTTTTGAGTCACCGTTAGGGCTCTACGGAACGACTGCTTAGAAATCAAAAAATTTGCTTGCTCAAGCAAAATTAGCCCCAGATGCGTATTGTACAAATCACAGGTAGAAATGTGCCTGTGTATTAATTCAAGGTATTCTTGCTCTTTGTTAAATCCTTTTTGAATTTTGAATATTTTGAGAATCACATAGTCCCATTCTCCTATATTACCCGAATTATAGTATCTCCTGCGTATTTCTGTTACTGCAAACTCGCTCATATTTCCACTGACGTCAAGCTCGCATAAACGGATAAGTGAATCTACTAGATTATTTCTGTAGTGGTTAGTTTTCTCGTTTCCAATCGCTTTATTTCCACTCGAGGTGGCTTCGCCAAATGCTGGCGACGTTCCAGACATGCTTCCTTTACTCAAGACTTCAACAAGATCGCTTATTGAGCTTCTTAACGCTGCATTAGTAGCCACGTAAGTTGGATATGTCACCAACCCAGTAACTTGTAATGCGGGGTTGTCCAAATGTAAGAAGGATCGTACAATTTGAGATGCTCTCAATTCTAACCAGTACTCTGCCAGTAATTCGCTTATAGTCTCTGAGTTGAAATTATACGTTTTTCTTTGCTTCTGGTCTTCATTTTGGCTCGTATTGGGGATAATTTGGAAGGATTTCTCGATTCTTATCTGGCTTTTTCTCAGAGAGCCCATCAGATGTAAAACATACTTCGCCCTGAATTCAGACTTATTGAATATGTTATAGGAGCAGTATGTGACTACAGTTTCCCTTTTGGAGCTGAGCAGCGATTTTTCACTCCTTACCAGTTCCTTGTTAAGGTAGTACGCTTCACCATCAAACTCGATACCTAATAGCTGTAAAATATAATCTTCAATTGATTTCTCCATTAGTTCTAGACTCATTCCATTGACATAGTGATAATATCCCACGTACCCCTCATCATCTTTTTGACAGTCATCGATGCGCTCGTCCTCTCGTAAAAAGTCGTTCGTAGTAAATTGCACAGACCGTGAACCAAAATGCTTACCCCGATGAACTAGATCAGGTGCTCCAGGTGTAAGCTCTAGGCCGATTTCCTGTTGGAATATAGCCCTAAGGCCGATGGATTCTCCATATATTGTTTCGCGTATAGATGGGCAATAAATCGTTCCTAGATTCTCTCGGGCAGTTTTCTTGTGCAATTCCGTTTTACTTGATGAATTGAACTTCTTCTTATCTTCGTCAGATTGTGAAGAGAGCAGAGTCGCTGCTTGACTCGCAGGTGACATGGTCGACTTGTTTCTATGGTCATCAGTTAAACTGGAACTCTCGCTATCTGTGATTCCCTCACTCCGAGAATTTGACGCATTCATCCTCTTGGTACCTCTGTATAGTTCTGATCTATCTTCAGCAACAGTTTTTAGCCATATCTATTATCCTTGATATTCAGCCTATTATCTGGTCAAAGACCAAAAACTGGAAACTGACTTAGTAAATTATTTATATGCAGGTTATTGTTCATATTAGGACTATTTACAACCCTGAAGTTACGATATGTAATATATTGAGATAATTTAGATTAATCCTTTGGACAACTTCTCAAAATTATGAACCAACGCACTTAATTCTTCCATTATCAGTGAGATTGGCTTACCATTGATGAACGAGATATAACCCTTATTTCCTTCTGCAATACTCATCTGTTGGCGAAGATGAAGACTTGATGTGCACAATTCCACTCTTGTCACGACATGCGCCAAGAGATTGAACAAATCAGACTCTTTGAATGTTGCATTCGTCTTGTGGTTGAATGCTGATATAGCAGAATTATCGAAGTTATCGAGAGTTTGAATACGGCCATCTGCAATGATAGAAGCAATATTCTCCAATCTGAGCGATACACGTCTCAATGCATAAATGACGTCCACTGGTATGGTACCCGCAATGTTCCCACCGGGAGTACCTTGCTCCTCGTCTTGAGAAATTCTCATCTGTACAATATCAAATCTAGTCTTGAGTTGTGTAGGGTATGCTAAGGTGATAAACTGGGGAGTTTCGAGACCCTTCAATTTGCGCTCGCCCAAGGGAGTGTAATAGCAGCCAATCTCTTCAATTGAGTTTATTTCTTTTTCGATGATTTCTCCGGCACTGACATTGCCTTGGTAAGCTTCAGTTAGTGTAATTTTCTCAAGTTTTATGTCCTCGTGAACCTTGTACAATGCCTTTATCTCATCCAAAAAGTCAGTACTAACCGATATCTGACCTCCATCTGCCACTGCACTTATACGAGATGCGCGGTTAACCATTGGGCCAAAATAGTCCATTCTGCGAGTCACTACATCAGGTTCGCACACCGGCGATCCCCAATGAATTCCCATGCGCACAGACAACCCCCTGAACACAACATTCTTCTCCTGATCAGTTATTTCACAACATTGATCCGTAGCCAAAATTTCACTGGGCCAGTCAGCCGTTATCAAGTTTTGCTGCACATTGAAGCACCATAACAAAGCAGCGGTAGGAGTTGGAAAAGACACCATAAATGCATCACCTTCTGTCTTTACTTCATAACCACCAACAATCCGCAATTGGCGGCGCATGATGGAGTTGTGAGTCTTAATGGCGGATCTCATCGGAGCTGGGAAAGAATCCCACAAAAGCGTGGAATTTTTAATATCAGTGAATACTAATGCCAATTCACCAATGGGGGGCTCAATCTCCTCCTCGAGTCGGCGTAAAGTTGAGTCACCAGTAAGAGCTGCTCGTTCTCTCCTCTTTTTATTTGCGTAATGATCACCATCATGACCCAAGTTGTCATACAACGTATTAACGCCATATCTATTTCGCCTGGATTTCGACTCCCCTAGGGTAAGGACAATCACAACAATTTTATCACTGGCACCATAACAAATAGCGTAATCTCTCAACTTTTGTGCTGCCATCATTGGATCATTCTTTTCTCTTCTCAAAATGTCAACAGCTAATTCATATGTAACAAAATCCCACATGACCCTGCTTCCTAAAACAATCATATCATCGGTCGAAGTTAAGGATATCTTCGTAATATCTGGTTCTGAGTTTGTATGGGGCAAAAAATTAAAGAATCCTACCCCTCGAGAAATAGGTAATGCGCCATCCAAGGCACCGTCAGCTGAAACGAACCCACCAGAAGCTCTAATTCTTTCAAACTCATGGCGTTGGGTAGGATCATGCTTAGTAGTGAGTAAAACGTGGTCTCCATTGCTTCTTGACAAAATAGCTTCAATGTCACCAATGTTTGCCGAGTATAATATTTGATCTTTGATATAGAACATAGTCACCGAACACCCAGCTCCGGCATCTTCATCAAAATTCAAGTCCTGAATTTCACTTCTGATTTGAGCAGCGTGAGTCGAGTTCTTCTTTGTAGTCAAAAGACCATTCACTTCTTTGTTCATTGCTAAGAAACACCTTCTAATGGCATCACTAATCTCGTCATCTGATCTTATTTTGTTTAGCTCCGCTGTGAATAAAGGTACAAATAGGGTTTTCAACAAAGCTGCAATACGGTGGTCCCGTCCCTTGGCTCCACATTTTCCATCGAACGAACCAATCAATGTTTCGTTCTCATTCCCTCTAAACTTTTGAATAAAAAGGTCTCTATTAGAGATATGTTCTCTGGTTCCCATGGACTCTGCTACTCCATAACCAAGATTATCCAATTCTGAAGCGGTTGTTCGAATTCTCATAGACAAACTTTGGTCTGGGACTGAAGTCGTGGTTAATGTGACATCAATTAAGCCTAAGATCTTTAATTTCTTCAACACCAATAAACTGTCGTAGTCTTCTCCAGTTTCTGGGTTCTTCACGTGACTTTGTTTGATTCCAAACCGTTTGTTTCCAGAAAAGTTAAGGTACATTAAGTTCTTATTCCAATGCCAATTCCAGTCATACGGCCAATTAGAAATGTTGTACTTCAATTGGTTAGACCCAACATCAAGATGTTGAAGGTGCTTAAGTTTACTTAATTCAGCAGGTAAAGACACCAATTTGTTGCTATTTAAAAACAACAACTTCAATGGCTTCAAAGATTCTAAATCATCCGCAGGCAATGTGGTCAATTCATTTCCCGATAAATACAACTCAGTCAATCTAGTCAATCTCCGTAATGCACCTTCTGGAATTTCTAGTAATTCATTGTAAGACAAATTCAAGGATTTTAAAGACGTCAAGAGGGAAATAGACTCAAAGCAGTCGTCACTCAACCTATTATCTGCCAATGTCAATACTAGCAATCCATCAGACAAGGATACAGATTGGGTGTCAAATATTGATGGAGCAGTAGAGTTTAATTTGCTGTTCGGTTTCTCATCCGGGTGTTTGCCTGTCCGGTTTGCAATCGCTTCTTCGTTGCCAAGTTTATTCATAGGTTCCGACAACGACCTAATATTGACCGAGGATGAGATTCGTTGAGCAATTGTTATCGGTGGAGAAGGAAACGAAGACAAGCTGTTGGATGAAAGATTCAAGACAGACAATGACTTCAAATTCCAAATCTCGTCAGGCAACGACTGTAAATTGTTTGCGTGCAAGTCCAAGAATTGTAATGTCGTCAATTTTCCAATTGTTGAAGGCAACGATTGCAAATTATTACCATAAATTGATAAAAAGGCCAACTTCGATAAGTTTCCTAGTTCCTTTGGCAAATCTACCAAGTGGTTCTTGTCCAATACAAGTTTTTCAATATTAGGTATCCTTATCAAGAATTCTGCTGGTATCGAGGTTATTTTTGCCTTAGATAAATCTAAAATGGTCAACAACTCTAAAACATTCTCAAAATGTAAAGTTGTTATGGGATTCCTATCGAAGTGGATCAATCTCAAGTTTTGCATTTTGTCACTAAATTTGGAAATATGGTTTTTGGAAGAATACAATACTTCCAAACTATCCATATCACCCAAAACGTCAACATTAATGAAATTATTGTACCTAATATCCAATCTTTTCAAATTTTTTAATCTAGACATGCAGTTCGGAAGATCAGGTCCAAGCTTATTCGTCGAGAGGTTTAATTTTGACAAGTTCGTCAAATTTCCAAGTGATTCTGGCAAATCTTCCAAGTCATTGTACGATAAATCTAAGTCAATCAAATTTGTCAATTCGTGAATGACCTCTGGATAGTGATCAAAGTAATTCGATGACAAGTTTAAGGACTGCAAAGTCAACATTTTACCAAAGGATTTGGGAAGCAGTGACAATTGATTAGAATTCAAACGAAGTTGTGTCAAGTAATTCAATTGACTAATTGTGGAAGGTACTTCAACTAAAAAATTCTTTTCGATGTTCAATTGTATCAACTTTTTCGCGAAAAGTAAAGTTGGTGGAAATTCTGACCAACCATTACGAGAACAATTGATATTTATCAAGTTTGTACAAGACTCAATAAAGTCAGAAGGGATATTGAGAGCGGGGTTGTCCGATACGTTCAATTTTTCAATTTCGATTGTATGCTGATGAAAGAAAATAGGAATTTGCTGTAAATTCAAACCAGAAATGTTCACATTTACAAAGTCCTTCGATAGATTCTCAACTTCATCATGGGTTAAGCTGCGCAAGACTTTTTTTTCAACCACGAATTTGCAAACAAACGAAATGTCTTCTCTTCCAATCATGCGCAAATTATCACTGTCCTGATATCCGGCTAGCTGTAATAAACCTGTTTGAATTTTGATTGGATTCTCGTAAGACTCTAAAACCTTACGGCAATTTCCAATGTAAACCGAAATGTGATAATTGGAGGTCGAATCATTGAAAAAAGTCTTCTTGCTCCCGAGTTTAGCAAGTAACTCTGAAGTAGTAGACTCGGCAGGGCGAAGCATAGTAGCAAATGTGTTGTCTTCCTTGAAAACTCGAATAATATAATTTTCGCCTTTAGTTGAGGGTCTTCTATTACGAGGCGTAGAAGACATGTGCTTATTGTTGTTTCCATAGAGAATGGGCAATCTTGCAAATCTGGACTCTCGTTTAAAGTGCTTCTTCTTCCTTGGTGGGAGATGACTATTTGAGTTAATTTCTTCGCCAGTTTCCAAAGACGATCTCAGTGAGTTGCATACGGCGGACGATGAGTCCGAGTCAACTTCGTCTTTTTTACTATCGCTCTTCTCGCTATCTTCAGCTTCTAGCAAGGCACCAGATTTGGTGCCAGAGTTTTCAATATCGTCAAGCTTGACATCCCAGCTGTCAGGTGCTCTCCATCCAGCAGCTTCTGTCATGGTTCCACCCATGCCGGGAACGCTTGGTTCTGAACCCAGGTTTCTGCCTTCGGCTAAATCCACACTGAATGAAGGTGCTCTGACATCCGTGCTATTATGTGCTGTCGATGGTACATGTTGAGTATCCAGTCTGCTTGAGCGTGCTGAAGACTTCACAATTCCCTGCATCTCATCCAAATTTAATTCTAAATTAAATAGTTTCCCAGCCAGCGGTTCTCTAGCAGGCTCAGTTGTCTTACCAGTATCGTTATCCCTATCTTGTGCATCAGCATCTCCTAATGATGCTTCATTACTTGGATAGGATTTCCCTGACTCAAAGTCGCGGTCCCTCTCAGCAAAACGTGATCTGCTCCTTGAGGGCGATGATGAGCCCGAGCTTGCACTCTTTTTCTTAGTTGAGCTCAAAGATAAGTTTCGAAGCGAGGTACTCGTTGTTGAATTTTGGCGACTTCTCGGGGCTAGTCCTGACGCAATTATACTAGGGATGATGTTTAAAGATGGCCCTTGTGGGATTGCATTTTGATCTTGTGTAATATCATGGGGTTCTGTTGAGATATTAGAAGGTTCTGACCCCTTGCGGTTGCTGTTTGCGGCAGACGATGACGAGTAAATAAGTTTCCCTAAAAGGGACGAACCCTTCTTTTTAAATTTGGGTAAAATCGGCTGCGTTAATGGCGGTAAATTGGGCAAGTCTCTATTGCGCTTCGGTCCGTGAAATCCGCGGTAGTTTTCTTTTAATTTTGCAGTAGCGGCCGCAACCTGTTCAGCAATGGACAAGTGATGTTGCCCCTTATTACTACCGCTGTTAGGAATGGTGCGGTCGCCACTGTGGCTGGTGTCGCAAATTGGGGCTGACGACGAAATCGTCGGCGGTGGGAGACCCACAACCGACGATCTTGGCGAGTAATTTTCGGCCGAGTGTATAGAGCTCAAGCTGGTGTTTTTGCGAATGTGCGCAATGGGAACCTTGCCGTCTAGGTATGTCTGAGCAAACACTGGTCCCGTGTGACCCGTAGCCGCAATTCTCGCATTCACCTGCTTTGTAGAATCTTCTTTGCGCTCTGCAGCACCGGAATTCTCATTTTCCCGCTCCGCGAATTCTTGTTGGCGCACTGTGGGACCTTGGTCCTTGTGTCCCGCTACCCACGAGCCGGTCTTTTCGCCATCTCCCTTGGCATGTGCAGCCGGGACCTGTTCTAACGGACAAGGCAGCGACCCGTTGCTCGCACTTCTCAGAAGCGGGGCTCGATCGAAAACCGAGTCTTGTGTAAACTGACCAGCAGTTTCAAGCGGCAATAAGGTACCGCCCTGGATCCCGTTTGCATTTATCGCGGCACTCCCACTAGTACTCCCACTAGTGTTTCCACTAGTATTTCCACCAGTCTTATTTCCACTTGTTTTTCTTGTTGTTCCACTAGTCTTTCTTGTCGTCTTATTGCTTCCACTAGTACCGTTTTCACTGCTTCCCCCAACACTCCCACCGACATTTCTGCTAATACCCCCGCCAACACTCCTGCCAACACTCGCAGGCCCATTCGCTGGGTCGTGGCTAGCGGCCTTCAGCCTATCATCCATCTGCGAGCTCATACTGCACTGCTTCTAATCCCGATTGAAACAAGTCCTCTCCCACCGAGAAACAACCAATTGGACTCGGAGATCAACAGTCGCCGTGTCTGACAATCGGTCGTAACACTTCCCTCGGCTGCTCGACACCCACAACTAACCTCTCTGTCCCCTCAATTGGTTCGCACAGTTCAGCAATGGTCGTCCTCGTGGCTCAGACCTAACCAATCTTTCCCGACAACAATCAAACGTGTCAAATTGCCTCGGATACGCAGTCTGTCGGCGTCTCTCAAGGGTCTAAAAATACTACCCGCGATACAGCAAGGGTATAGGCTCCTCAAGACTCTCTTTGTACGCTCACGGTTGTGTGCGTCGTCCAATGCACCAGTCTCGTCTCCGTCCCGCGTCCAGGCTCTGTTCTCCCACTGCCGCCAGCTGCTGTTTGTCCCGTGGACTCGCTGTTTTTTCGCTGAGATTTGCCATTCCGAATTCGCTGATTTCTGCCCCCCAAACGCATGCTACAGCTCGCCAGCAAAACAGGCCTGCATCCGCCCTCTTACAGTCCTACATTCCAGCTGGTTGGCTCCGTCAGAGCCATCGCCGGCACGAATGACACGTGTTTATTCCGGCGTGAGTGCATCTAGTGCTCGAACATGTGCCTCGGGCGTGTTCCCGCCGATGTGTAAATATACACGTGACCCATTTTAACTTCTTGCGCTTCTGTAGTTAAGCGAGGTAATAAAGGCGAATGAACTGCCGCTGGCGCTGCGGCGTGTTCCTGGAGGGCCAGGAACTCAGGACGCTGTGCTCGCTGCGTTGCTGGACCCACTGCGCCGGAAGTCCCCCACCGGATAGCGGACAGCCGTCGCAGCCATGCACAAGGCGGGGTTGCCCTTATTGTGGAATTATTAGGCATAAATTACTCCTTTTCGTATTTCATTATCAACTGTGCTGGTCCGATTGAGTTCTTTTGGGGAAGCTTTTATTAGGTGGATTTTTAGGAGTTGCGGCGGAACTGTGAGAATCATGCGTGCATGGTGACTTTTTTATCGCGTACTGTATATGATAGCGCTGAAGCCGTGTCTGGCGCGCCTCACACAAGGCTTTTCAGCTGCAATATCCTCGGCAGCGTACGGCCCAGACAATGCAATTTTGAACAAAGCACCGCATTGACATCACTTTGGGCATGCAATAAAAGTTTTTGTAGAATTTCAGCCTCTGACAGCTTATGCTCCGGCATTTTTGTTTTATGAACTGTGCATTTCTGGCGCGTATTTGAAGCTCACAGTTTGGTATCTGTAGCAGAATCTCGCGCAATCCCCTGGAAGCCACTAGAGGTACACTGATCTCTTCTCGGCACCTTTGACCTCGGACTGACCGGCTGAGCTTTGCGAGACTTTGAGGGTGCGTTTCGTCGAGCGAGCGTTTACAGTTTTTGGCAGTCCCACCCCTTGTGGCGTCCTGGTCTGATTGTTTGAGTACAGACGTTCTCTTTGAGGTACAGTTCCTACTATGGAGTCGTCGCGAACCATCAACCACAAGCTTAACGAGCAGCTAAGCAGAAGTACGACCTTTTCTTCCCGCACGGACTAGCAACCTTGCTAGTGCGCGCGCTGTCCGTTCTTACTAACAGTTCAGGCACAACAAAACAGCCGCTAGATGCGAAAACAGCGGCCAAGTATGCGACTATTCTACGCCAAAACATACTCGGGAGAGACAAGCAGGAGAAGGTAAACCTGATTGTGGTATTTGCGAAGCTTCTCGACTGCGTGGTATCGGCTGAGGCACAGCTGGCGGACACAGAGCTTCTGTTGGGGGCCCCTCTCTTCTCGACGTTATACTCTATTGTCACTCCCAACATGTCGTTGGAGACGTACAAGGCCATTCTCAAGATTTCGCATATCGTGATGACGGGACAGGTTTTTGCCGCGGATGCGACACTAGACTCGTACTTGCCGCTCTACGAGTCCTTGATTGAGCATTTGAATCTGGTAGATATTATCAACAGCAAGTTGTACTTGCAAGACCCAAAAATTACGTACAACTCAATTGTGTTTGTGACAGACTTGATCAATAAAGCTTTGCGCTGGGGATATAGCGGAATAATCACAATTGCTGGTCGGCTCAAGCATGTTACTTTTTTCAGCACTGTTGGAAACTTGATTGAGTCAAATGACGAAGCGATTTTGCGCGCCATTTCTGACTTAAAAGTGGCGTACTACCTGTTGAATGAGTGGATTAACCAAACCAAATTTGACATGGGGATTCTCAGTCACCAGGTGATGCTCAACAATTTGTTTATTTTCTTGGATGTTTCTTTGAATGAATACGGAACCCCGGCGACAACTGAAGAGTACATGAAGGCTGGCTTTACCGATGATCCAAGGCAATTTGTGATTGACAACTTTTCTATTTTACTAGCCATGGATCTCAAGATATTTTTGAAGGACCCCAACTTTTCCTTCAAGAAACGATTCCACGAAGAGTTGATGATGAGTAACCACTCACGCACATTTCCATTGTACATGTTTATGGAAAAATGTACTGAGCTTTGGATTGATGTGTTCCATCGCAGAGATGAATATCCATGTATATACGACTCAATTCTCAGTTGGGAACTAGTAATTTACTACACTATGAACAACTGCCTTATTTTGTGGCAGGAGACAAAGGCATCGTTGGAAAACGAGGGTGACATTTTAAGAATCATGCAACTCTTGGCCTCAAATATAGACAACTTGGAAAAGGACATGGCACTTGATAGCAAACCAATCGAGGAATGTTTAGAGGCTACCAGCTCCTTATCAAGTGAAGAAATGAGACACTTGCAAGTTAGAAAAATAAAAAATCATCATATGGCGCATTGGTCGCATAGGTTAACTGAGTTTGACGATCACTTGCGAAGCAAAGCTCTAGAACTAGTGACCGAGCAAAGAGTAACCCAGTTACTTAAAGGTGCTTGGGTTTACACCGAGTCTCTGGGTGGAAATTTACTCAAAGGCAAAGGATATAGAAAATCCAGCCCAACAAGGTTCTACTTCATTATTCTTGCGCCTGGTAGGCGAGCAGTATACTACCGAGAGTACTCAAATAGAACCTCCACAGTACCTTCTTATTCTGATTTAGAGGCACAGCAAATACTGTTGTCTCATATCGTTGATATTACTTCCCAAAAGCTCTCGGATCAGAATGGCGACGAGGATAGGCACAAATCAGCAAAGGTCCTCACCATAAAAGGTACAGCCTCATATGAAAAAATCAGTATAATAGGGGCTGACGAAAAAGTACTTCTTTCATTTTATACTGACACTCTAGTTAACAAGTGTGTTTGGTTGGATGGGTTGCGAATTCTCAAGGGCTGGACCAAGCCTCATCAATTATCCGAAGAGACCCAAGTGCAATTGAAAGACATTTTCAACGTTCGCAGAAATACTCAATTATTGTCCCTCGAAGACGAGAAGTCAAAACTTGATGGATACAACTCGGAGGATTCGGATGTGTATGATTTGGATGAACTTACTGAATCAACGACGGACTTTTATTATAAATGAATGCTCTTAGTCACGGTGTATTAACGTTATCAAATGAGTGAAGAGAATCCTAGATTAGCTTGAAAGGGATGTATTGTAGTTTATGAGAGTGTATAGTGTATATTATCGAACCCAGTGTATACAGGTTTAATAAGGAAAAAAGTGTGAAAAAATTGACACTCATCTCAGCTTATAGAGCTCATCGCAAGAGATAAACACAACATAATAGACGCATAATGAGTTCAACTCTGCTTTCTAAGAAAGGGAAGAGGGATGATCTCATATTAACCATAGATAGTGGCTCTGAAGACGAACAGGACTTACCATTTTCAGCTGATGAAGACACAGAAGATGAGGACGAGGCTGGTAATGTCAAGCCCAAGTCACAAGCTAAGCAAAAGAAAGGAAAGTCAAACAAGAAAGAAGTTCAGGGCATTCCTGTCAATGAGAGAGATGCATTGGCTTTGGAAGTCATGGAAAAAGAGGGCTTGAATCCTGATTTTGAATTCTCGTTAGATGGATTCGAAACCACTAACAAATTCGATGGATGGGACTTTCAAGTTGGAACCAAAGACAAAAACGGTGTTCTCAAGGTATCCAGAGATGTGGATCTAGATGGAATACTCAGAAGGAAGGGTGGCCTTGTTAACTTGGCTGGTCTGGCTGTCAAGGATAATACTGAGGGGCTTTCCGAAGATGAGAACATACATGACGACGACGACGATGATGAATTAGCAATGGATGGTTTCGGAATGGGTGCGGAAGCTGAATTTAATGACGAAGCTCAAGAATTTAAAGAGCAAGAAGTTCTTGAGCAAGAAGAAACTGACGACGATAGTGATGAGAATGGAGTTGAAGCAGATATGGATACTGAACACCCGGGTTCTGATGTGGAAGAAGAAGAAGATGTAGGAGACACTGCTGAAGACATGGCAGGATTCTATGCTGACGAGAAAGAGGCCGAAACTGCTAAGAATCAACTGCACACTACCTTCCAATCTTTACAATTGTCTCGTCCTGTTTTGAAGGGCTTAGGTCAATTGGGCTACGCCACACCATCTCCAATTCAGTCTGCTTCTATTCCTATTGCTTTACTTGGAAAGGACATTGTTGCAGGAGCCGTAACTGGTTCTGGTAAAACGGCCGCGTATATGATACCTATCATTGAAAGATTATTGTATAAACCAAGCAAGGTCTCAGCAACCAGAGTTATAGTTTTGGCTCCTACTAGAGAGTTGGCGATTCAAGTCGGTGATGTGGGAAGAAAGATTGGACAATTCGTCAACAACTTAAACTTCGGTTTGGCTGTTGGTGGTTTAAACTTGAGACAGCAAGAACAACAGTTAAAAACTAGGCCTGATATCGTAATCGCCACACCTGGCAGATTGATTGACCATATAAGGAATTCGCCTTCATTTTCCATTGATTCTTTAGAAGTTTTGGTAATTGACGAGGCCGACCGTATGCTCGAGGAGGGTTTCCAGGTCGAGTTAACGGAAATCTTATCGTTAATCCCTAAGCACAAAAGACAAACGTTGTTGTTCTCTGCAACAATGAACACAAAAATTCAGGATTTGATTCAATTGTCGTTACAGAAGCCCGTGCGTATAATGATTGATCCTCCCAAGAGCACAAGTGTGAAGTTGGTGCAGGAGTTTGTCCGTATTCGTAAAAGAGACCACTTGAAGCCTGCTTTAATTTTCCAGTTGCTCAAAGAGGTGGACCCCGCCCAGCAGAATCGAATAGTCGTGTTTGTTGCCAGGAAAGAAACTGCTCACAGATTGAGAATCATTCTCGGTTTGTTAGGTATGAAAGTTGCAGAGCTTCACGGTTCTTTGACACAGGAACAAAGATTAACTAGTGTCAATGATTTCAAAAACTTAACTGTTCCTGTATTGATATCCACTGATTTGGCGGCAAGAGGTTTAGATATTCCTAAGATTGAGATTGTCATCAACTACGACATGCCCAAGACTCATGAAATATACTTGCACAGAGTGGGTAGAACTGCCAGAGCTGGTAGGGAAGGTCGCTCAATTTCTCTCGTGGGTGAAGCCACTGGTGATAGAGCAATTGTGAAGGATGCAATTCAATCACTAGAAGCTGCCGCTAGTACGGGAACCCCTAAAGGTAAGGCTGTTTCTAGAAATATCGACTGGGTGCAGGTGGAAGGGCTTAATGTTATTGTTGAGTCCAAGTCACCCATTATCGAAGAGGTATTGGAAGAAGAAAAGCAGGCAAAGGAAATTATGCATGCAGAGATGGAGTTGGCGAAAGCTACGAATATGATGAAACACGAGAAGGAAATCCAATCTCGTCCCAAGAGAACCTGGTTTGAGTCTGAAAAGGAAAAGAGGTCACATCAGTCCGAAGTTATGAATCACTTAACCAAGCATGGTAAGAAGGTGAATTCAAAGAAGAGAAAGGCAATAGAAGTGAAGAAGGACTCCAATAATGCGAGGTCATACAAGAAGACGAAGGCTGATCGCATGGAAAATTCCAGCAAAACTCCTACGGCCAAGCCTAAGGGAACAAAACCAAAAGGAAAACTTTCTGGAAATCCGAAAACTTCTAAAAGTAAAAGAAGATAAATGATGCAGCTAGACGACATGTATGTAAGCTTCTGGCTAGATTATTTGTAGAAGGTATACTTTAGACCAGTCACGTGAATTTTGATTTTGTCTTTTGAGATTCAATCCAACCACACCAACACGCCTCCACGCCTCTCCTACCTGAGATTTAATAAGCATAGCACACATACGGAAGCGCCATGGTGTTTTCAACTGGATATGTTAGACTATTCAATAGCAGTCTGTCAACTGATACTACTAAACCATCAAAATTGTTACTACAAATTATACTTCTACAGTCGTTTTACTACTTGTCCGCATTGATAATATTCTACTTGGTAGCTTCACTAAATGGATACGACTTCAAGTTAGATTGGGTGTTTCTGTGGGAATTGATCTCCCTGGACAATGCAATGGGTCTCACCCTATTTGTGTTGTGGCTATTTGACTCGCTACTATGCGTTTTGTTTGTGACAGTAATTGTGGGGAGATCCAAATTGGCGTGGGATTTTGCTGTCACAGTTCACATTATTGACTTACTCGTTGTTTGGCTCTACAGTGGAGCATTTCCTGCCTCCTTCTTGTGGTGGTGTCTACAAATTTTAAGTGGAGTTTTACTAGTCACGCTCTCTACATACCTGACGCGATGGTCTGAATTAAGAACGAAGTTTTTCGACAATATGCTAGACCAGCAAGATCTGGAACGGAACAGCAATGGGCAAGACCGAAGGAATATTGACTTAGAGATGGGCCAAGTCTCAAATCAGATTCTGAGTGACAAATAGGCCCTCTTTCCATTAAGCGAAAACATAAGACTAATGCATAGTATGTACGGAATCATATCCAGTCAAATATTCCTAGAAGGATCTATATTTGAGAGAAATATCTACTTTTCTAATTATTATGATTCATCATTGTTCTAGCCTGCAAGCTTCGATAGTGACCAGCAGTTTGAACCTCTAGAACATTAAGATTACTGAATAAGCTATACTGTGGCTTTAAGTTACCTTAATGGAATTATGAACGTATTCAGGAGAATTCAACGAATGATATACCTACATAGTTTAAAGTTATGTTGAAAACTTTTAAATTAATCAAGAATGTTGATCTAAGATTGCAAACTAGTTATTGATGAATATTTAAATTAATGTGAGTAAAATAAAACCAAAGGAAAATGTTGTTGAATGACGCGTCATCTCTTAAAAATTAATGTCTAGTATCAAACGTGACGAACATTTAGTGAATAAAGGCTAGCATCAGCATAGTATCTGCAAAACAATAAAACATCCAATATGCAATAATATGAAATCATTTCTTAATTTCTTCATGTGACTGACAGCTGACCTCTGGGAATCACAACTGCAGAGAATTGAAATAGGTGAATGTTGAGAATATGATTGATTTGAGCATAATCAAAGAATTCTTTCACGGCCAAATGATCTAAAATACTTAGGACTAAAATCATTAAATTATGAATAGCTGGCAGAGACTCGGGCCAATTGGCTTTTCTGCCAATAGTGAGAAATGCCCAGAAGATGATAGTGATAGAGTCGTTGAGAATTGAACGATACATGGGCAATACACATAGAATTTTTCTCAACGTGCGTTAGGGATTCAAAGCTATTATTTTCAGGGCGAAAGTACACAAATTCTGGTTCAATAGCTTCAATTCGACCATGTGCTTAATAAAACCAGCCTGGATTTAATCAAGTGACACTTGTAAAACGTTTCATATTAGACATCATCCTATTCATTATAATAACATCCAAAACGCGCAACCCAAAGCTAGCGATATTACCAACGCGGTAAGAATCGCAGCACCAACCTTGTCTTTAATTCCAATGGTGATTTTGTTTTTATTTTCATCAGATTTTATCCCTAAACCAGCCTGTGGATTACTTCGAGAAGACCCTCCAGTACTAATTGTAAGCGGCTTTTGTGCGCCCGACGAGCCTTCCTTCGTGTCTTTACGAAACAACATAGCATTCACAACTTCTAGTGCCAGAATTTGTTCGCCTAAACCAAAAACACCATCCCAAACAGGTTTTGCCCAGTCCTGGCCACAAGTAACTCCATCTGAACCACCCGAACACTGTTGAGCCGCTCCCATGGCACTTGCTTCAAGAAGAGGTCGGATTTTGCTGTAGGTAGAAGGGACAAGCTGACTCGTCAAAGACAAAAAACGTGAAAATAACAGCCTGAAAGAACGTTGGTCATCATTGCATCGGTTTCTTACGACGCACAGAGTTTCCTGCATGATAGAATTATTAAAGAAATATGCTGACAGCGTTTTCAAGATATCGTCAACACGAGTCAACCACTTTTCATCTTTTGTGGAATCATAAAGGTAAGCAGATCCTGCCAAGAAGACTCCATAGATGTACAGCCAAGGTATTTCAGTAAACTGGGTACAGTTATCTTGAATCTTGACGCCATCATGGATTGTAAAACCAAGCTGAGTGTTTTCAAAAAGCTTGCTCTTTGTCATCCAATCCCATACGCGATTAGCCGTTTCAGTGTAATTTTTATCACCAGTATAGCGACCTAATCGTGCTGCCAAGTGAAAGAGACATCCATTCGAGATGCTATTTTTATAGTTATATCCCAGATTATAAGCAAACATTTGCCATCTTAAACCTCCGTTACAATACTCAGTATCCCATCGAGAATTTAAAGAGTTGTAAACTGCTTGGGTCAATTCTAGCCAGGAATGGTTTTTTGGATCAGTCAAATTACGCTCCGCAGCTTGCATCAAAGCAAGACCCCAAACACCTTGGTCGTCATTACCTTCCAGAAGAGATTGATTCGAAGGAATGTAGTCAAACTTCTCTCCAGCTTGAGCATACATTCCTGTCGTTATTAACGTTTCCAAAGTCTTGTTCTTTGGGTCGCAGAAGACAAAGTAGTCAATTAAACCACCAAATGCTTCACCAGCATGCCACCAATAGTAAGGAGGCTGGAAAACACCTATTGCACCTGTGTATTTAAAAGCATCGTAATAGTTCCAGGCCCCCTCCAGAATAATCTTGGCAGTAGCACATATTGAATCATCACTATTTACATCCAATTTGATAGCTGAAACCAACAAAATTCTGGTCAATATTGCCGTGATAACCACAGAGAAATACCTGAGATTAAACATTAGAGAACACCTTGATATCCAATCGTGCACGAGCAGAAGAGGAAAGAAAACCAGTAATTAGTTCGGTAGTTCAAGTAACTCCTCCTGGAATGCAAGAATAATTCCGTCCACGTGCCGCTGACAGAAAATTTGATGTCCTTGTATGTACCTTGTCCTAGGCAGGCGATTGAATGTGACAAGTAATTCCAGTTCTGAGAGCACGACTTGCAATATAATTTAAAATTATCCCACGAATTCGACAAATCCTAATTTGGGTGCATGTGCCCGTCTCCTTGAAACCTTAATCTTACCGAGCCTCACTTTGTCTACCCCGCCTCACTTTTTCAACACCGCCTCCCTCAAGTGTGTACGGATTTGCATTCAGGTCGTGTATATAAAATATTTCACCCTCAATTTTGCTTAGACTTGCCTAAATCGCATCAGACGAGGTAGAATACAGACGCTCACCTGGCGTTGAGCGGGGTCTGGTAGAGCGGCGCATAAGCATGCGCTGACATTATTGCTATACATTTTCCGGCAAGCTGCTGGTTAGTGTATTACAAGCCACTGTGTTCTGCATAGAAAACGTTGGTAGTGCTGTATTTAGGACTATTCGCTGTGAGATTCTGTGCAAAAGAGAGGACAAGGCCTTGCCTATCCTAGTGTGCTCCTGCAACCTGCTTCATGAAACTTCCATTCCCCAGGTAAAACAAAACATGCTGCCCTGTACCTCTAGAGGTATCAAACTTTCAGGATGTCATTTTGATTCCATGAAGCTCACAGCTGCACAGCTCGCTGATGTTAACGCCTATTTCCCACTACAGCTGGCACATTTTATTTACCCTTGAGAGAGAAAAATAATCTGCATAACAATAAGTACAGGTTAAGTTCGAGGTGAACTTCAATACCATTTTTGAAGAAGTAGTGCTGACCATATGGGCAACTGAATAATAGTAATAGTTTAATAAAATACTCAAGTAGATATTCTCTACAACTGGATTTGAAGTCATGTCAGTGCATGACTTGGCTAGAAAAGGAGGGTATCTTTAGAAAAGAAGTGATTTCACCGAAGGTTTCTTATTAGTCAGTTTTATGCTGAGACGAGTAGCACCGAAGCAAGCACAGTAACCAAAGTCATCCAACCGACTTTTAAGTTAACCGAAGCATTAGAAACGCCACTTTCTGGCTGACCACTGGGCTTAGACCTTACTGAGCTGCTATCTTGAGTACCAGAACCGTTGTTGTTGCCATTGCCGTTCTTACCAGCACCGTTGTTGTTGCCATTGCCGTTCTTACCAGCACCGCTGTTGTTGCCATTGCCGTTCTTACCATCACCGTTGTAGTTTCCATTGCCGCTCTTACCATCACCGTTGTAGTTGCCATTGCCGTTCTTGCCAGCACCGTTGTTACCAGCACCGCTGTTACCATTGTCGTTCTTAACAGAACCGTGGTTGCCATCGTCATTCTTACCAGAACCGTGGTTGCCTGGATTGTTTATACCATGCCCGGAGGTTGGGACCGAGCCCGTAACTTTTGGGTGCGTGTCTGTATTGGCAGTGACAGATGCGTGTACCAACACAGTTGAACTAGCACCGCTTCCAGTCAGACTGGATACAGTAAAGGAGCTTCCGTCACCACCAATAACAGGTACAGTCGGAGTCTTGTAAACTGAAGTAGGGACTGATGAAATAGACTGCAGTTGGGAAACGTAACTAACTGTAAGCGTAGAACGACTCACAGAACTTGAATGTGCCGCAGGTGTAACCTCCAGTTGAGCGGGAGCTGGCACCGAAGGAGCGTGATTAAAAGATGCAGATGAACTAGAGGCATGCACGTATGTTGCTGGTGGGATCGACTTGGATAAGGCTGGGGTATGAGTTACAGCAGAACTAGGGGCAGGGACTGAGTGACTGACTGAGCTAGACGCAGGAACATGTGACTTCGAAGATGCCGACTTGGATGACGATGGTACCGGAGCCAGAGGAGACGGTGACGATGAAGACTTGGAAGGTTCTGATGGAACAACAGCAGGAGGTGCGCTAGAACTAGCGGAAGGCGCCGGGTGGCTTACCGAGCTTGAGGGTTTCGCAGGTGTTGGGGGAGCAGGTACTGGGGCAGCAGGTACTGGGGCAGCAGGTACTGGGGCAGCAGGTACTGGGGCAGCAGGTACTGGGGCAGCAGGTACTGGGGCAGCAGGTACTGGGGCAGCAGGTACTGGGGCAGCAGGTACTGGGGCAGCAGGTACTGGGGCAGCAGGTACTGGGGCAGCAGGTACTGGGGGACCAGGTGCTGGGGGACCAGGTGCTGGGGGAGTAGGTACGTTCCATGGAGTACCTTTTTGGGGGACGGCAGGAACTGAAGGACACGCCTTACATGATGACGCTGAGGTACTTCCAACTGGAACAGGGCCAGAGTAAGTAACCGCAGCCCTTAGCAAGGGAAGTAAGCTGACTTCTCCAGAGGTCACTGAGAATTTATCGGGATCGTATCCTTTTCCTATGTCAAACTTTTGACTTAATGAAAGAGCGTGAAGCGTCAAAATTCCAGTATCCGAATCGTATTGGAAAGGCTGAATCAACGAAAGTATTATGTGTAAGGAAATTTTGTTTCCATTACCAAAGCCTGCCACCTTGTAAACTTGCGGAACACTGAATGCAATTGCTGTTACCAGTGAGCTGGGGGTAGCCAAGTTGATCACTTGATTTACATCGAATTGCAAGTGGGGTTTAAAAAGATACACAACTGAGTTTTCACCAGCAGAGATACATCCAGATCCAATAACAGACGAAGTCTGCATGTACTCATGGTTCAGGAGACAAATCTGACCATTATTTGTGATCATATTACCGTGGCTACCAAGTTTAACAACTCCTGCTGTCCTGTAGTGCAGGTTGAAGCTCAATAGACCATCATTAGTGAATTTTTGCGACAAGATATCCATAACTGGAGGGAGCAGAGACCCCGCTGAAAAGAAGACACTTCCAGAGTTTTGAAACTCTCCTCCAAAAAGTGAGAATATAGGCGCGTGGACAGTCTTACTAGAATCAAAGGAAATAATTCCTTTATTCTCAATTTTACCAACTAAGGGTGCGAATTTAACAAACATAGGACCAAGGAGAGAATTATCTGATACAAATAACCCGGATCCAGTACCAACGTTTAACTCCCCTATGAACGAAGTAACCGCGTTGTTAACAATAGACCAATAAACCCCCGGCTTAATTGTGGTACCTTCTAGTTCAATGAGGAGAGAACCATCCGAAACCGTGTCCACATTGATTTGTCTAGCCAAAACTGAACTGGCTAAAACTTGTATAGTCGCAAACTTCGAGAAGGAAACCATTACCGCCGAGTAGGATGTTGTTGCACAGAGAAGAAGCCTATCCTTGGAAGAAAAACGCACTCTTATATCCATTCAATCCTAGAAATTCTAAACCGGATAGATGCGATACTCCCAAGTGGGTAACCTAACTTTTCACCATCTCCAATACTCCCGGGTAGCCTTCCACATACCCAAACGTGAAAGAAAATTGTAACACTACATGCATGCATGAATACGATCATGAAATGTCTTCTGCTGCGCATTTTTAAGTAATTGAGTTTCTCTTGTTCAGAACCAAGTTTACGGCTCTGGAAAACCCACATAACTGAAATTTCTGTTGTTACCAAGTAGAACACATTCACGCTTCAACGATAAGATATCTTTTAAGTAATAATCTATAGCTTGTAATATTAGAAATGTGTCTTAACACAACTCCGACATTTCCATTAACAACGGATCAAGTATTCTATAGGTGCAAAAGTGATATTCATTAGAATACCAACTCAAAACTAGATCAAAACCGGCACCAAGGCCCTTTGTTCTCAATCAAAAAAACATACTTTGTTCAATCAATACACCTTGAGCGACACTACAGCTTCCCTAAGCAGTCGTAAGTATCACCAATTCGTCACTAGGCATGATCAAACCCTAAAATGACTAGCAGCGCCTTGCTTCGCAAGTAGATATGAGAAAGTTACATTTTTTTTGAGTTTTGAATCATGTTGGAAGCTGTGATGAATGATACCTCATCGCTTAGATTTCAACGTTTAATATTCTTGAAAGGAGACTCAAATGGGACGGGCGGAGAGTCAAATCTCATTTTGATTCAGCGTTTACCCAAGCATATCGTATTATCCTCCGCTCTAGAGCCGAGTAAAGCTCGCTTCTTGGACAGGGGAATCTGCACACTGACACAAGAAGGAATCGGGTGTAGTTGCAGCAACCGATTCTTCATCACTTGTCTGTCGATGGCACAGCCGGTAGATGCAAAGTTTACTAACTTTCTGAATTTCTCTGTCCCCTAATTAAGCGCAGACTACCAGATTCCATTAGCTGCTGTTGAGGCTGACCCTGCCAAGGTGTCCAGGGAAAACCCCAATGAGATGATCCGAAAAGAGCTAAACGCCAAAAGAGCTTGTATAACCCGTTGAGATGATCTGAAAACAGCCAAAAACCAAGGCTTCCGATCATGAGAAGACCCAAAAGAGGGATCTAAAAAGAACCAAAAGAAGGAACGAAATGGAGAATGCCAAAAGCACGAAGTCAATACCAGTTTTTTCCTAAAGCGGTTACCATCACAGGCGGATACAATAGACCGCGGTTACTTCCAAAAGCATCTACTACAAAAATGGTCACAACTGAGGCTATAGCTTCTAAACCGAATAATTGCTGACTCGTCAAAAGCCGAATACACTGGAATGCGGATTAAACCTTAAGCTCAAACGCATAGCCCAAAGTTTCAGTTGGAAGTATGCCACGAAAGTGTTAGTTTGCCCCACAAAGAAATTTCCAGACAATCAAACACTGTGGTAGCCAAGAGTGCAGAGTATTAAAAACATCAGCTCATTAGGAGGCGTAGACCGATAATTATGTCCAGTTGGTGCAGGTGGACCCCTTTGAGCAGATTGTGTAGCAGTGCGTTGAACGAGGCTCATTGCGAGAACCAATCACAGACAGGCTTGACCTGCTTCCGGTCATGCGTCACGCGATGGTAAATCGGAGAAGCTGCGCCCGGCTTGTATGCTCAGATAGTTAACGTCCGTGGGGCACAGCCATTTCGGTAATCTGATCTAAAATTATACACACAGCCCTGCTTGTTTATTCCATTAGACGCCGACGAACATCGTATTGTGCAGGAAAAAAACGTCGAGGTTTCGGATCGCCCAGAGCGGCGGTAGTGCCGACAAAGCTACTGAATCTAGATCAGGCAAAGTCACTTACCCTGTGTTACCAGCGGGAAAACCTGGTGTTAGATAATCGTATTGCGATAAATGCAGGTAGCATGTACGTTTTAAGAGAACTTTCCGATCACCGGAGTTCGGAAGAATATGATTTGGCGCCGCATATTTGACTGGGGAACAAGAATTTTGCCTGAATACGAGACATCCCAAGAATAAACGTTTCCCCAGCCATGCAAAGTCCAAAATTTTATCAACGAAGCTGTGGGCCAGTGCCCCACGAAGCTGCGTGTGCTTTCTACTTCTCGGTCTACTGGACCCTGAGCTAGGAATATGTGGACCAGTTAGTTACCAAGAGTGACACTTCTACCAGGTGCCTTCCTATCACCGAAGTCGAGCTGCTCAAGTTGCAGAGTTCTGGAATGTGGCAATTACTTCGAGGTTTTTCCCCCAAAAATTGGCCGCTACCAATAGCAAAAATTATTATTAGTGATTCCCACATGCCGCTGTTTGTGCCAATATAAAGGTCACGGAAAAAGAGAGACATTTTTTAAGTGGCCGATGCATATTAATAAGTCCCACAAATGGTTTACTTGCAGAAGTAATAAATAGTTCGCAATTATATCCATTGGCCAATATACGAAACTAATTAGTCAGGCGTTCGCGAACCGCAGACTGAACAGAAATTTTCAATGCTATAGGAGTCATCAAGCCCTTGTATTATTTTCTAGAAAAGATGATTTTCATGTCTAGAGCGGCTACAATTAGAAACATTGCGTTTGGCAGATAACAATAGGACCGAAGAACAGAACGTTTTCAAATCTGAGATTGCTGGGCAGACTAATGATGATAGCCTAAAGAACTAAAGTACACAACCTGATTCAGCGCCGATGTGTTATCTATTTCAGGAACACCCCTGTCCAATGAAACGGTGTGGGGTGAAATTTACTTAAAAAGTCGCATTACACGACGCAATGTATTAGGAAATATTCGGGCTCGCGATGGAGTGTGAACCTACACGATGTGTAATTTCTCAAAGTTCAGCCAAGTTTGGGATTCCATTAATATAAACGCAAGGATCCCTGGTTGCGGATGTCGGGGACGAACCAAAATCATGCACGCTAACCTTGTTACTCTTTGGCTAATTTCGATTAGTTTCGCAAGTGCATTAGTGATATCTCTGAATACAAATCAACGCGGAAACTTTGGTACGATCAATGGAGAAGTCACAATCAACCCCAGTGTATTCTGGTCCATTGTCGACAATACCCGGCAGGAGATAGTTGGAGGTCTTAGCATTGGGCCGGGAGGTTCCTATTTTCTGATGCATACCTCAGCTGGATCCGAGATAATAAACAGCAACTCGGATAGGCCAATCGTAAACCAAGGCACCTTAGCGGTCAAATTTACCAGTCTGATTCTGAAGTTTGTGATTCTGGGTAAATCTCTAACGAACTCTGGAGTCATTTTCTTGTCTGGTCACGACTCTACGATCAACTCGGCGAGGATAGCCAACTCTGGCTTTATCATTCTTAGTCCTGGCTCTTCTAGGATATCATACATGAATAAGATAGGCGGCGTCATGCAGAATATAGGGTCGATATGCTTGATAAGCGGCACCCTTGAAATCAGCTCTGAATTGTCGGGATGCCTTTTTTTACTGAAATCATCATTCCTTACTATCAGGCAACCTAATATTGTCCAACCGGGGACAACTATTATTCTAGAAAATTCGGGAGGCGCCCTTTACCTTTTTCAGCCCCAAACAAATACACCAAGACTAATAGGGTGGGGCACCACTCCCGATGGAGCGCTTACAAATAGAATTTGCATGGTATCGAACATCACACTGTTTGCGTATGATAAGATCACTGGCTTGCTATCATTATCGTCCAAGACTTACTCTTTGCAGTTAAATGTTGGAACTGCGTATGGATCTTCCGGTGCTATTGCGTTGTGCGCAGCAAAAAGTTGCATATGCTCAAACGTTCGAATGCCAGCTAAGGTTGACTATGGAAATTGCAAAGTATGCCCAGATTCTCCAATATTTCCAGAAGAGCCAGTTTCATTAATTAAAAGTAGCATAGTCGTTTTGACCAATTCTCGTGGAGTTTTATCATCTGAGACAGATCGTATTGAGGTTTTAACAGATCTGAATGGAGTTTGGACAACTTCAGTGTCAGTTCTTGCCTTAGATTCTAAATCATACACAACATCAGGCCTAACTGACAATAATGCTTCAGATGATACCCCTACACTTGGCCTTGGATACAGTGGAAGCAGTACTAGCTATGACCCACCTGCATCTATTGATAGCTCGAGTGAAAGTAGAATGAGTGCTGACCCACCCTCATTTAATTCTAGTACGAGAGGCAATCCATCTTCATCTAGTCCTAGCTCCAGTGGAAGCAGTGCCAGGGACAACAGACCTTCATCTAGTCCTAGCTCCAGTGGAAGCAGTGCCAGCGACAACAGACCTTCATCTAGTCCTAGCTCCAGTGGAAGCAGGACCAGCGACAACAGACCTTCATCTAGTCCTAGCTCCAGTGGAAGCAGGACCAGCGACAACAGACCTTCATCTAGTCCTAGCTCCAGTGGAAGCAGGACCAGCGACAATCCATCTTCATCTAGTCCTAGCTCCAGTGGAAGCAGGACCAGCGACAACAGACCTTCAT
>JAKUBP010000033.1:0-134380 GCA_030566955.1 [Candida] anutae | reverse complement strand
TACTTTGGGATGAAGGGGGAGGGGGGGGAGGGCGAGTTGGAGATGGTGAGGAGGTATGGAGGGGAGGGGGAGAAGGGAGGGGAGGGAGAGTTGGATCTTGGTGATGGAGGATTGGATCTTGGTGATGGAGGATTGGATCTTGGTGATGGAGGATTGGATCTTGGTGGAACCAAACCAATCCAAGACACCATCACCAAAGTTCACTCCATTTACAGTCTCTTTGCGAGTAACAAGTTTCGTTTTGGCAAGGACAAGATGCACCGCTTCGAGGCGGTGTATCCCCCCAGCGCGATGGCGCTGCCGATCCACCCCCGGCGGCGCGAACAGATTCTCAGGAGCGCCATACGCAAGACCCGCGCCATGTTGGTGGCGTTTCCGCCCATTGACCGCGCGTCGTTGCGCGAGGTTGAGCGCCTCCGCGACCCAAGCACCGCCATCAACCCCAACTTCTTTCGGTACATGGAACGCAAGCACAGACGCGAAGCCGCCGAAATGAGCACACAAGTTAGAATGTTGCGCAAGAAGCAGCTCATTCCTACTGCCGTTAATATACGCCTGTTGGTCGAGGCGTACGAGCAGCATCAATACTACTTTGACAATGGCAGACCGGTTATGGCACCAGGACCCAAACGAAATATCACTGAGACAATTATAGGGAGAGACCTAGACTTGGGACCGACCAGAGCTGAGACCGACCAGCTGAACCGACCAGCTGAACCGACCAGCTGAACCGACCAGAGCTGAACCGACCAGAGCTGAACGACCAGACGTGAGACCTAGTATGAAAAAACTATATAGTTTTGCTTGTTGGCGTCCAAGACACACCCATAATTGTTGGCCTCGTTCTTGTTGAGCTTGAGCCAGAATGGACGCTCCAACCCGATCTGAGCGTGCGTCAACACCCGCTGCTTCGGTACCTCGGCGTACAGCACCGTTGACTGCAACTTAGCAAAGTCAAATTCGTCAATGCGATACTCGTGCTCGCTGCCCTCGCCCTCGCCCTCGCCCTTGACGAGCACCACGATATCGCAAAGACTTTTAAATGCAAATGAAATTAATTGACCACCAAACTGGATCCGCGCCAATGTGGACTCGGCGGTTGTGGCTGAAAAGGTCCACAACGAAAGGGACGAAGCCGTTGAGCTAGCAATAACCCCTTTGCCGTCCCCTAAATGCCGAATCTGGAAAGGACGGTCTTGGCTGGCAGTGGCCAGGTGCTTTGTAAACTCGAGTTTGGACTTGAAGGCGCTCTTGAACGCTTCGTGAAGGTTACCCTGACTATCCTTCAAGTTAGCTAGTGTCGCCATAAGGTTGAGGTTGCACGCAGACTGCGTTAGCACCTCGCACTCGGTCGCACAGTCAAAGTATTGGTATAGCGCTGAGCTAAACATGGATTTGTTGATGTACTCCACAATGTCCGCGTGCTTGAACTGGTGCGGAAAGGGCTGGCTGAGGTACAGGCTAATGTCGTCCTCCTTGGATAGCTTGTCCACCATCTCATTCTTGATCCAGTGAACAAAAGAGTTGAAGAGCTTTTGCTCCTTATTTATCTCCCAAATAAACTTGTACAATATCTTGATAAATGCCAGCGACTGCTCCATTAGCGAATGAATTAAATCGGGATCCAAGCCATACGTTGACGAGTCTGTGTCTTGAAGCCACACCGTCAATCCGCACAAGTCGTTGAGCACGACTACGTACCGTTCCAAGGCTGCAATCACCCGCGTAAACACCCGCTCGCGACAGGTATCGTAAACTGCATTTCCCAGCTTGTACAACCTCTTGAAACCGCGCTCGCCCAATTGGTTGAGCCAGAAATCCCTCAACAGCTTGGAAACCAAGCCCGTCAAAAGGATCTCGTAAAGAACCTTGCTGATTGACCGTACAGGAGAGCCACTCTCTGAATTTCCCTCCTTTATAGAATCTTGCAAATTGACCATGTACCGATCAAAGAGGACAAAGAAAGGCTCAATCTCGCCCTCCAAGCTCTCCAAGGTCCGCGTCAAGTAGCTCGAGATGGCTAGCAATTTACACATTTTCAATGTTATGTAGGCAATATGCTGGTGGTGGCTGGGACTCATGCCTAACCTCCAAAGCTCTAAACTCTCGCCCTGGTTTTGCCCAATAAAGTACTGGTTGAACATGTCGTCGTTGTCCAACTGGCCAATGAAGCCGGAACCCGCCTGGGACTCGGGGTACTTGATCCCGTCAATTATAAGCAAGTTATTAAAGTTGATCGCCAACCCGCTAGAGTCGCAAATAGCTAGAAAATCAATCTCGCTCATGTTCCCCAACTCCTCAATGTCCGCGTCTAGCTCGGTCTCAATGGGAATCGTCGGCATGTTGCTCATCAAATCCACATTGAATGCAGATTCAAAACTGTCAGTCTTGTGGTGGTGGTTCCAGTGAATCATCTTTATGCCCGCAAAGGACGTGGACAAGACCCGGAGAAGATGCCCTTGGTTCGCATTGTAGACCTTGATCTTCCCGTCTATCCCAGCAAGGCAGAACCGCTTACCATCGCTCGCATACCCAATGTTGGTTATCAACAGCTTGTTGTTTACCAGGTATATGCGCTCGCCATTGAGACGGAAAACCCACACCGACGTCCGGTTCATCAGCACCAACAAGAGGTTGAGCACCGGCATCCACTCGAGGAAGAGCCCGTCCGCCAAGCCCATGAACTTCTGGCGGGTGATGACGGGCATGGTGGCGCGGACTACGGGGTCCAGGTGAAGCAATTTTTCAAATCACATCTATATACAGAGGTACTATGGTGGCTCGCGCGGTTAACCGCGCGAGATTACAGTTTGCAAGTCTGGTCCGGCGAGCGTGTCTTTTGAGTGCTTTTTGGTGTTGTGGTGTTGTGGTGTTGTGGTGTTGTGAGTGCGGTGAGTGCTGTCTTGAGCCTGTGAGCCTCTCAGGGTTCAAACAAGTATTCACCTGTGATCATGGCTACCCTTGCAGAGGGGAGCTTAAATGAATGATTTGCTTGCACAAAGTATACCTAGCTATTGCACAAAGTACCTAGCTCTTGAAGTTAATGACCATGGCGGGTCCCAACGTGGAGCTCAATACAACCTGACCAATCAAGTTTGGCTTCTTGGTTCCCGGGGGCTGGGCGGCATAAACCTGCTTGCTGGCCTCCTTCAAGTTTTCGAGTATTTCGGCGTCACTAAAGTCGCATCTTCCAATGGGAAACAGCAAGTGTTGTCCCTTTTGTTTGAATGGAAGCGATCCGACGGACTCGCGCATAAGCTGCAAAACATCTTCCGAGACAACGCCCTTTCTCGGGTTAGGCATTAAACCTTTGGGTCCCAACTTCTTTGCCACTGCCTTTAATTCGGGAAGCGCGTCTGGGGTAGCAAAAGAGTGCGTAATACCCTCAAGCTGTATGTTTCCGTCCTTGACTCTCTTTATCAAGTCGAGACCGCCAGCGTAAACAGCTCCATTCTCCAAAGCCGCATCCACCTTTTCTTTGTCCATGCTGAAGACCATGCATCTGTTTGGCTTGACTGGATTAGGGAAGCGGATACTTCCACTGATCGGCTTGGATCCCTTGTCAGGCAAAACGGTCATCAATACCGAGACTGTAGTCTTTTTGGCGGGGTGACCAACCTCTGCCGCGCGAAGGTATCTCATCGCATCTGGAACTTCCATGTATAGCGTGTGGAGACCCGGGTCTAACTTGTTGCGTGCCTTGGTGGCCTGGTCCCGTCTGGCTTTGCGTTTGGCTAAAACCTGCGCTGAAGATGCAGATTCTCTAGGACCGAGAGAAGGTGATATACTCGAGAAAGTACGCATTGCTGTCAACGACCGGCAGGCGCCAGGAAGTCCAGCACCCCTCGCAATTGTGCCTCCTATCATGACCGGTTGAACAAGCCCTCGGGACCCACGAAGACCTTTTCATGTTGATAATTTTCACTACACACGTGATAATCACATGACCTATAACGAGTATTTGCTAAAATATACAAAATTAGTGAAGAGCTAAGTTACAAGTTCAGGCGGTCGAGGCCTTCTTCTTCTTCTTCAATTTGTCCTCAAACTGAATTAGTGATACCGGGATACCCTTATCCTTTAGTAATTCTGTGATTAATTTTCCGTGCGGTCCTTGCACCGTCACCTCTGTGATTTTTGGATTCAGTACCATGGGGCCTATTGTTGACGAGCCCGAGCACTTGACCTTGAGTTCGTCAGACATGAGGTGCGGTTTGATATAGTAGTGTTCAAAGTTTGCTACGCGCGTGATAACCTTGCGCCCAATCTTCATTTCGGTCACAATCAGCACCACCGGGGGATCGCCTCTGTGACGCTCAACCGGCTCGGACAACTGGCCCGGCTTAAACACCTGGTAAAAATGAGAAAAGTTTTTCAAAAATGCCTTGTAAACAGTTTCGCGAGGCGTAGATTCGGGTCCCAACCCGGTGATGGATTTCAAGGTATCGTCGATGCGGATGGCTTTGGGGTTTTTGGGATTTGGCAACTCTTGCAAGGCGACATACTTGTCGAAAATGGCCTTAACCTCCAGCGGAGAGTAGTACGTATCAAACAGCGAACCAACCTTGAGCAATAACGCACGCGATTTGCTCGTTGGCTTGTATGTGTGAACTACCTGCAACTCGCTAGCCTTCTTCAGGGGAGTCGGCGCGGAGGCACCCTTTTGCTTTGAGCCCACAGTACGGTGTACCACAAACGTCTGTAGCACTGGCGCATCCAGGCCCAACACCAGCGTAATTGTCAAGTCATCGTCTTTGCCCTTGACAGTGCAATACTTTTCCTTATCCATCGCCTTGAGGAACTTGGCCGTCTTCTTCCACGACGTCTTTTTGATGCTGCAATACTCCAGGTCCAACACCGGCAAGTTTTTATAAATATGGTTCGACATGAACGTCGATGCTTGGAGGGGAAGACTCAACTCATCGGTTTTGATGGTTTGTAAAAGAGACCTGATAAAGAAGTTATCGAGCTCAGCCACGCTCGGAGTGTCGTCAGAGGAGCTGTGCATGGGGGCCTCTCTAGTATTTTTACGTGATTTCTCATCTCTATCCCCCTCTCCATTCTCCCTCTTCTTTCTATCCTCCTCATCTCCATCACCCTCTCCATCTCCATCACCCTCTCCATCTCCATCACCCTCTCCATCTCCATCACCCTCCCCACCCTCTACTTCCCCACCCTCTCCCTCTCCTTCTCCCCGCGGATCTACCACCTCCTTTGGCCGCTGTATATCCAGCTTGCTGCCCAACTTGAACAACTCGTCTCCCTCATAGTGCAAAACTTCAACCGCGATGCCGCTGTGCCCAACCACCCCCGAATTGAAACCCGGAAGGTCCATCATGCAACGCCCAACCGCAATCACCACCAGCGGGTACTCCACGTCGACGATACCCACCAACGCCCCACGCGTACACCGCTCGCTGAACGGAGGAAGCGTGCCAGGCAACATGAGGTTCGCGCCCCCCAACACCCGCTCGCACACCGCCAAATGCGTCACAACCAGCCCAACCAAAAACGGACACTTCCAGAGCGTGTACACCGTCGGGTGCCAGCTCGAGTCCCGCGACCGGAACCACGTCGGCACCTCGTGCTCGTCAAAGAGGATCGTGCCCGAGAAACCCTGCACGCTCTTGTAGCTCGCCAGCTTGGTCTGCACCGGCAACACGAGATTCAACACCTCCTTCGCCGTCCGCTCCTGGTTGACGAGGTACGCCCGGCAGATCTCCGCGAGGAGCTTTCGCCGCTCCAGCGACTTGACGTTGGCGGACGCCTTGACCTGGGGGTCCTTCTTGAACATGTTTGTTAGTTGAAAAACCAACTTGACAACACACCTTTTCATGTCTGCGCAAAAGACCATCGAGCTTCCGAGCATCTCGCTCGCTCGGCGGTTCGTCGTGTTGCTCGTTGCCGCGACGGTGATTGGGCTTGGCTACCCGATGTTCCGGGTGACGACGGCCATTTTCCGCGCGGAGCTTCCAGAGGCTGAGATTGAGGCGCGTTTTAGCCAGCTCAAGACGGACACGTCGTTCGCGGTGGGCGTGTGTCTCGCGCCGTTGCGTGGCGACGGCGCCGGGATCACGAAGGAGAGTGTGGAGGTGGAGGCTAATGCCGCGATTTACCGCGAGTTCCCCGACTTGCAAGGGTTCTGGCGGATTGCATTGGCGGAGTGCGACGGGGAGGCGGCTGGGGACAACTTGGTGGTTAGTGTCGACAGCTCGCTCGACGAGGCGTATTCCGTGGACGCGTACCACAGACGGGTGACATTGAAGCTGGCGGCGAGCTTTGGATCGACGCTATTGGACATTTTCCGGCCGGAGCTCGTGGAGATGGCGCGCCTTGTTGCTGGCGAGCAAGTGTCCACGCACCACGTTGCGATCCCGTACGCGCCGGACTATAACATTGCGATCTCGCTTCTCGTGGAGTCGGGCAAGATGGTTGAGTGGGAGATTGAGGAGGCGGCGAGGCTGTTGGACCCCGTGCTCGGCCTCTTGTCGCACTATGCCAACTTTACGGTGAGCAGTCAGATGCAGTACTACTCCAAGTTGTCTGACGCGGTCCCGTACGACGAGAGTGTCGGTCTGTACGTTGTTCCCGCGTCGCACTTGTCGACGTTTGTCAATTTTGGGGAGTGGGACTTGATCACGCACGATATACGACCAACGATCAACTTTTTGCTCTACTTGCCGGAGTGCAACTACAGAAACATCAACATGACGGTGGAGTCGAGCGCGACGAACTCGTTCTTGGTCCCGCAGTGGGGCGGAGCGCATATCTTCAACCAGGACACACCCGGCCGGATATCTAGCCTGGAGCTTGAGCCGGCCTTGGAGATTTTTACGACGCAGCTCTTTCAGCTCTTGGGCGCGCCCGCGGAGCCCAAGTCGGTGCTTATGCGGGTAGGCCTGTTGGCACGCATACGCACGTACCAGAACACTCTTCTGGCGCTTGAGACGTTGCGGTCCCTCGTCAAGCTCAGCAAGACATTGAGCGAAATTTCGGTGCCGCAGCAGACCCGTACCCACGTGTTGCAAGCGTTGGAGCTGACGAAGGAGTGCTTGAAGAGTATCGCAGAGGGCGCGTTTGAAAACGCCATGACGGCGTCTGCCAGCGCGTTCCAGGCATCTAACCAGGCATTTTTTGAGCGCGAAATGGTGCAGCAGGCGTACTTTCCGTCTGAGCATAAATTGGCGGTACTCTTGCCGTTGTTAGGGCCTGTCACCTCGATCGTGTTGACAGGCTTGTTCAAGATGGTGCAGGGCATGCGGGCCAAACCTGACTTGAACAAGAAGACACAATAGGAAAGAATCGAGATCCAGAATGTGCTTGGCGCTGATAACGACAACTTTGGCAGTTGATCAATAGTGGAAGTTAGAGACTAGAACCGTGATTGACAACTGGAAAGAGTCATTGGAAGCAATGGCAAGGGAAGAGAGTAGGGAAGAGAGTATTGGCAAGGGAAGAGTCAGCTGGAGAGTGTGGAGAGTCAGCTGGAGTCAGCTGACAGAGAACACAGTGGCAAGGAAACAGTACAACAGAGTACTAACAGAGTAGAAAAGAACTAGAACAAATAGTGTACTCAATACATTGCATGGGCTGTACAGACAGCAAGCTAAAGATAACCCTAGGTGTAAATTTTAGTATTTTACGTTTGTAGCTGACTATGGACATTCAGTTTTTGGGGTTACAAGTCAAGTAGACGCGATGAGCTCCAAAGTATTGGTCAACACGTTGGGTATTGGTGGGATTGGGGTCGCGTCCTACTTCTGGGGACGTGGCAGTGCGCCGTCGGAGGTGGTGCCAGTGAAGACGCCGCAAGGCGGGGCGGTTAGCGGTGACCGGCCGTCAGTGCCGGACTTTGACACTGGTCTAGTGCGTCCGCAGGACTTCTTCAGGTACGGTTTCCCCGGCCCGATCCACGACATGGCGACTCACGAGGAGTTTGTGAGCTGTTTCAACCGGCAGTCGCGCAACCCGTACTGGGTTGTGGAGCACATCACCAAGGACTCGCTCAAAAAGTATGACGATGCCGACCGCAAGCGGCTGGTGTTTAAGGAGGACGAAGGGATACCTGCCAAGTTTCGCGCGCGCTTGCGCGACTACTTCCGGAGCGGCTACGATCGTGGCCACCAGGCGCCTGCGGCGGACGCCAAGTTCTCGCAAACAGCGATGGACCAGACCTTTGTCTTGTCCAACATGTCTCCGCAGGTTGGTGAGGGCTTTAACCGCGACTACTGGGCCCACTTTGAGGACTTTGGGCGCCGTCTCACACAGCAGTATGCGAGCGTGCGGATAATGACTGGCCCCTTGTACTTGCCTAAGCAGGATGCGGACGGTAAGTATCGCGTCACGTACGAGGTGATTGGGTCGCCACCAAACATTGCGGTTCCTACGCACTTTTTCAAGCTTATTGTGGCCGAGCGGACGAGTGGAGGCTCTGAAATTATGGAGCCTATCAGTGTGGCTGCATTTGTCTTGCCAAACGCGCCAATCGACAATGCGATTCCGCTCACGCTGTTCCAGGTTCCTATTGAGGCGCTCGAGCGCTCGAGCGGATTGGACTTGCTCTCCAAGGTCCCGGCCAGTAAGCGCCGCGAGTTGTGCCGTGAGACCAAGTGTGATATAATTGTGCGTGAGTTTCCCAAGCAAGGCAAGGGCCAGTTGGCATTGCCAGGGAAGTAGGTGGTGGAAGAGAGAAGTGAAAATAGTAAAAACTAGTGAGAGGTAGTGAAAAGTAGTGAGAGGTAGTGAAAAGTAGATAGTAAAGAGACAGCCTGAGGAGAAGGAAGGAGAAGAGAAAGATAGAAAGATAGAGAAAGATAGAGGTTGAGATGATAGAAGAGTGAAGGTTGAGGAAACATGGTGCTTGAAGCAGACAATACAATCAGGAACGTGGTTGCAAATACCATCACGTGATACATATATTCTTGACGGTCTCAATACCGGAGGACCTAACAGTAAGTTAACGTCCATACTTCCATACGTCCAGTTATTGATCCATACGTATATTTCCATCCACCAGTTCTCCACCATTACTCTTCCACAGCACTCTTCCACAGCACTTGTCTTCTTCAGATTTGTCTCCACCAGGACTTTGTCCTACCAACAGTTTCCGCCCACTTACTTTTCGAATCACCGTCCCAGGAAATGTACTGCGTAGGATCTGACTCAGGAGACCAGAGGCACTCCGATTAGGAAGTAGGTTGGCGAAGGTGCACCACTCAGACACCACGGCACTACGCTTCTTACAAGGTAGAAAACCACTCCAATACATGCCGCATTGGGAAATTAGTACACCCTTTAACAAGCGGACCAGTCACGGGGGCCATAATTATCTCGTCAGCATCTACATTAGCACAATCAGCCAGATCAGCCAGATCAGCCAGATCAGCCAGGTCAGCCAGGTCAGCCAGGTCAGCCACATCCATCCTAAATCGATCTACGCATGCCCATGTTTAGTCTGGGCGGATAGCCGCTGCAACATACCCGCTCCGTAGCATATCCGCCCCGTATACCCGCCACTCATCGCCTCATCATACGATCTGATATCATCTGATATGCAGGATAAAGTATATGCAGAAGCCAACAAACAAGAACGCGTCACGTGATTTCAACAAAAAAAAGTACCACACGTGACGCGCCAACATTCGATTTTTGTTGGGGGCTAAACAAGGGAATACTGTACAACGAGGCTTTGCACAATCAGTGGCTGCGTAGCTATAGGAAAAAGGGGGAATTCGGACCGTTCGGAGATCTTGCCCCCCGCCGCTGGGCCCAGAAAGAGCGAGTTCCCAGCATTTTATTTGGACCGTAGACGTGTATTTTTTTAGATTTTGCAGGAAATTGTAGCCAACACTTTTTTGGGTCCTCGAGTATATATAGCTGCCACGTCCACACTTCACACTTGTGCTGTAAGTAGTGTAAGAGCCTGGCGAGACTCTGCTTAGACGAAACCAACCACTAGACCGCGGCTGCTGTTGTCCTGCGACTCACTAATACCTATTTGCTAGAAGCCACACATGAAGTCGGCAGTACCATTGACGGCGTCGCTGTCGTCCTCGCACCGTCCCTTCTCGCTCCGCCACGGAGGCATTGAGCACTCGTTCTTGGTGCCACACGAGTTGTTCTTCAACTTCTCGCAGCTCAATGACCTCTTTTCGGCGTCCCTCCCCGTTGCCACTGACGGCTACGCGGCCGACGACGAGCCGTCGTCGCCTGCGGAGTTGTGTGGCTTGTTTTTGGGGTTCGTTGCTGACTTGTGCAACGCGTCTGTTGCCGGTCCCTTTGACGACTGCTTGAAGTTGGCCATTGCGGAGTACAATCTGCGTTTTCTTCCCCAGCTGATGGACATTCACTCGCTCGCCACAAACTGCCTTTTGGACACCGATTGGCCATGCACCGAATACAAGGTGAAGCACCACATTGTGCAGACATACTTTAGCGCTTTGCACAAGGCCAATATCGACTTGGATGCGTCCGAGTCCAACTTGTTTCACAGCTCCAAGCTGGGCGCCGCCAAGTTGGTGGCGGTGTTTGGCGGACAGGGTAACACCGACGACTACTTTAGCGAGTTACGCGAGTTGTACTTGGTGTACAGACCCTTGATCTCGGACTTGTTGCTCCAGCAGGCGCAGCACTTGCGCGACTTGGTGCAAGCTTCGGACTTTGACAAAATCTATACCCAGGGCCTCGACGTGTTGGACTGGTTGAATAACCCACAAAACACTCCCGATTTGGACTACCTCTTGCTGGTTCCAGTGTCGTGCCCGTTGATCTGCTTGGTGCAGTTGGCGCATTATACTATTGCCGCCAAGACGTTGTGCGTGCATCCGGGACAGTTGGCTCAGCAATGGCTGGGAATCACTGGTCACTCACAGGGTATTGTCACTGCTGTGGCCGTGGCGCTGGCGCACGACTGGTCCCTGTTTATGAAGGAGGCCACCAAAGCCATCACCCTTATGTTTTACATTGGTTCGAGGTGTCTCCTCGCCTTTCCTCGCACAACATTACCTCCCACTATGCTTAAGGACTCCTTGGAGCACAACGAAGGAAGACCGCTGCCCATGTTGTCCGTGCGCGACTTGCTGATTGAACAGGTGCAACCTTTTATCGACCAAACTAATGCTCACTTGCCCGAGGACAGACATATTGCCATTTCCCTCGTAAATGGCCCCCGCAACTTGGTGCTCTCGGGTCCCCCTGAGTCGCTTTACGGTTTGAACTTGACTTTGCGCCACCACCGTGCTCCCAATGGTTTGGACCAGGCACGTACTCCCCACTCGGAGCGCAAGCTCAAGTTTTCTAACCGCTTCCTTACAATTTACGCTCCTTTCCACTCACACTTGTTGAACTCGGCCACAGAAGAGGTTTTGAACGATATCAAGGGCAAGGTTGCATTTGTAAAGGAGGACTTACAAGTGCCCGTTTACGACACCTTGGATGGCAGCGACTACCAACAATACACCGAGAAAGATATTACCGAGCGTTTGGTTAGATGTATTACGCAGTACGCTGTTCACTGGGAGCTTGCCACAAGGGCGCCTGCAACTCATGTTGTTGACTTTGGTCCTGGTGGAATCTCAGGCTTGGGTTTGTTGACCCACCGTAACAAGGATGGTACTGGTGCAAGAATTATCATTGCGGGCACTCTTGATGCTCCCCACTTGGATGACGAGTATGGCTTCAAGGATGAGTTGTTTAGATCATCTGCCGACCGTAAAGTTAAGTGGGCTCCAAACTGGTTGAAAGAGTATCTGCCAAAGTTGGCCAAGACGCGTACTGATGGCAAGGTGTATGTTGACACCAAGTTCTCACAATTATTGGGTAGAGCGCCTCTTATGGTGCCTGGTATGACCCCTACAACTGTCAACACTGACATTGTGCTGGCATGTGTGAACGCAGGATACCTTATAGAGTTAGCCGGAGGTGGTTACTTTCACGCTGGCGGAATGGAGAAAGCCATCCAAGAGGTTATCACAAAAATTAAGCCTGGAACCAGTTTTGGTCTCAACTTGATTTATGTGAACCCCCGTATGTTGTCATGGGGTATTCCTTTGATCAAGGAGTTGCGCGAACGCGGATACCCTATCCTGTCTATGTCTATCGGTGCAGGTGTACCTTCATTGGAGGTTGCTACAGAGTACATTGAGGACTTGGGTTTGACATTTTTGGGTCTCAAGCCTGGTTCCATTGACGCAATTTCTCAGGTATTGGCAATTGCTAGAGCACACCCCAACTTCCCTATTGTATTGCAGTGGACTGGTGGTAGAGGTGGTGGTCACCACTCGTTTGAGGATTTCCACCAGCCTATTTTGCAGATGTATCCTAAGATTAGACGGTGCTCTAACATCGTGCTTGTGGCTGGCTCTGGGTTTGGTTCCGACGAGGACACTTATCCTTACTTGACTGGTTCATGGTCTCAAGGATTCCACTACCCACCTATGCCTTTTGATGGTGCTCTCTTTGGTTCAAGAGTCATGACCGCCAAGGAAGCTCACACTTCGTTGGCTGCAAAGAAATTGATTGCACTGTGCCCAGGTGTTCTGGACAAGGACTGGGAGCAAACATACAAGAAACCTACAGGTGGTATTATCACTGTTAGATCTGAGATGGGTGAGCCAATTCACAAGATCGCCACTCGCGGTGTCATGTTTTGGAAGGAGATGGACGACACCATCTTTAGCTTGCCTAAGAATAAGGTGAAGGAAGCTTTGGACAAGAAGAAGGACTACATCATCAAGAAGTTGAATGCCGACACTCCCAAGCCTTGGTTCGGTAAGAACTCGTACAATGTGCCTTGTGACTTGCAAGACATGACTTACCAGCAAGTTGTTAACCGTATGCTTGAATTGATGTACGTTAAGAAGTCTGAGCGCTGGATTGATGTGTCTTTGCGCAACTTTGTTGGTGACTTTTTGAGAAGAGTGGAAGAGAGATTTACGAGCTCAGGCGAGGCTATCGCCGTATTACAGGCGTTCAGCCAGTTAGAGGTCAAGCCACAAGAGTTCATTAACAAATTCTTTGACTCTTACGCTCAGGCCAAGGATCAATTAATTTCTCAGGAAGACTGTGATTTCTTCTTGATGTGTGCCTCAAGACCGACTCAGAAGCCCGCACCATTTGTCCCTGTTTTGGATGAAAGCTTTGAGTTTTTCTTCAAGAAGGACTCTCTTTGGCAATCTGAGGACTTGGAAGCTGTTGTTGATGAAGATGTACAGAGAACTTGCATTTTGCATGGTCCCGTGGCTGCTCAATTCACCAACAAGGTGGACGAGCCTATTAAGGAGATCATGGACCTGATTCACGAAGGTCTTATTTCTAGATTGGTGAAGGATGTATATGGTGACGACAAGTCCAAGATTCCCGTTGTTGAATACTTTGGTGGTGCCGCTGCTAGTAAGCCTGAGGTCAACTCTGCTTTGGCTGGTGTTAAGGTTGAGAAGTCAGGAAACAAGATTACTTACCGTCCTGATGCATCTGTTCCTTTGACCTCTTGGTTGAAGGTCTTGGCAGGTGACAAGTTGAACTGGTTGCACGCCTTTATCTCAACGAAGAGAATTGTTCAGGGTTCGAACCATGTTTCAAATCCTGTGCGCGACATCTTGAAGCCCAGTGCCAGTGCTGTTTTTGAGCATGACACCGAAAAGAACACCTTGAACGTGTTCGAGACGGTGGAAGGTGGATTGAAGCCTGTTATTGAGATTAAATTGTTGGAGGGATCCACCATTCAGTTGTTGTTGATTGAACACAGAACTGCTGATTCTTCTCCTGTTGCTTTGGAATTCTTATTCACTTTCAACCCAAGCGATGGATTTGCCCCAGTGTTGGAGATTATGGAGGGTAGAAACGAAAGAATCAAGGTATTCTACTGGAAGTTGTGGTTTGGCTCCGATGCACCTTTTGACATTGACATTGATGTCCAAAAGACTATTCTGAGCGAGGCTATTACTATTAGTGGACAGGACATTGCTGAGTTCACTCATGCCATTGGTAACAAGTGTGATGCATTTGTTTCTAGACCAGGCAAAACTACGTTGGCTCCTATGGATTTTGCAATTGTCATTGGTTGGAAGGCGATTATCAAGGCCATCTTCCCCAAGACTGTCGATGGTGACTTGTTGAAGTTGGTTCATCTTTCCAACGGCTACAGAATGATACCCGGTGCCAAACCTTTGCAAAAGGATGATGTTGTTCACTCCAAGGCTGAGATCAAGGCCGTTTTGAACCAGGCGTCAGGTAAGTTGGTTGAGGTTGTGGGTACTATTTACCGTGAAGGCGACTCTCCTGTTATGGAAGTTACCTCGCAGTTCTTGTACCGCGGTGACTACTCGGACTTTCAGAATACCTTCCAGAAGGTCACTGAAACCCCTTACCAGGTTGCTATCAATGGCCCCAAGGATTTGGCTATCTTGAAATCGAAGGAATGGTTTCAATTGGATAGGGAAGTGGACTTGTTAAACAAGGTGATTACATTCAGATGCGAGTCTGAGTTCAAGTTCAAGACAGCTTCGTTGTACTCTTCCATTCACACTACGGGTCAAGTTCTTTTAGAGCTTCCTTCTAAGGAGGTTGTCCAGATCGGTACTGTTGATTACGAAGCCGGCAAGTCACACGGTAACCCTGTTACCGAGTACTTGGCTAGAAATGGTAACACTATTGAGGAGGCTGTGAAGTTGCCCAATGTTATTCCCCTCTCATTTGGCTCTGAGTTGACATCAAAGGCTCCATCTACAAATGTTCCTTATGGAAAGGTTTCTGGAGATTACAACCCTATCCACGTTTCAAGAGTCTTCGCTGCATATGCAAAGTTACCGGGTACCATCACTCATGGTATGTACTCTTCTGCCGCCATCAGATCTTTGGTTGAAGAATGGGCAGCTAACAATGTTGCCTCAAGAGTCAGAGCTTTCAAGTGTAACTTTGTTGGTATGGTTTTGCCCAATGACACATTGGAGACAACATTGGAGCACATTGGAATGATTAATGGACGTAAGATTATCAAGGTTGAAACTAGAAATGTGGAAAGCGACTCTGTCGTTTTGGTCGGTGAAGCTGAAATCGAGCAGCCAACCACCACTTATGTTTTCACTGGTCAAGGTTCGCAGGAGCAGGGTATGGGTATGGACTTGTATAAGTCTTCCGAAGTTGCTCGTGATGTTTGGGACAGAGCTGACCGTCACTTTGTGAACAATTACGGTTTCTCAATTCTTGATATTGTTCAGAACAACCCTAATGAGTTGACAATTCACTTTGGAGGTGCCAAGGGTAGAAGTATCAGAGAAAACTATGTGACTATGATGTTCGAGACCATCGGCGAGGATGGTGAGATCAAGTCCGAGAAGATCTTCAAGGATATTGACCACAACACTACTTCTTACACATTTGTCTCTCCCACTGGTTTATTGTCTGCAACCCAATTCACTCAGCCTGCTTTGACTTTGATGGAGAAGGCAACTTACGAGGACATTAAGTCTAAGGGATTGGTTCCTTCCGATATTATGTTTGCCGGTCACTCCTTGGGAGAGTATTCCGCTTTATCTTCATTGGCTAATGTCATGCCTATTGAATCATTGGTTGATGTTGTTTTCTACAGAGGTATGACTATGCAGGTTGCTGTCCCTAGAGATGACTTGGGTAGATCCAACTATGGTATGTGTGCTATCAACCCGTCTAGAGTTGATGCGACCTTCGATGACTCTGCATTGAGATTTGTCGTTGATCAAGTTGCTCTGAGCACTTCTTGGTTGTTGGAGATTGTGAACTACAATGTTGAAAACCAGCAGTATGTTGCTGCAGGTGACTTGAGAGCATTGGACACCATGACTAATGTTTTGAACGTTATCAAGTTGAACAAGATTAACATTGTCAAGTTACAAGCCACCTTGTCTATTGAGGAGGTGAAGGGTCACTTGGAAGAGATCATTACTGAAGTCTCTGCTCAATCAATCGCTAAGCCTCAACCTATAGATTTGCAAAGAGGATTTGCGGTGATCCCATTGAAGGGGATCTCGGTGCCTTTCCACTCATCTTACTTGATGTCTGGTGTTAAACCTTTCCAGAGATTCTTGTGCAAGAAGATTCCCCAATCTTCTGTTAAGCCCAAGGACTTGATTGGACGTTACATTCCTAACTTGACGGCCAAACCCTTCGAGATTACTAAAGAGTACTTCCAGGGTGTTTACGACTTAACAAAGTCAGAGAAGATTAAGGCCATTCTTGAGAACTGGGAGTCTTACGAATCAGCTTAATCGCATTGTAAGCAGCTATTGTATATTTAAAAAATTTTACACTTGATCATTGCGTAGATTAATCAATAGCTGATATTAAATCTTTAATAGAAATAAGGTGGAACTAAACCTAGAGTGCAGTAGCTAATGGACTTGAAATATTGACCGGTGTGAATTTCTTTGGCAAAGAAACTCTACTGAATCTTGACCTCAATCTTTGTGTGACTAAGTCCATGTCCAAGTGTCTTGTCAAACTAATCCGAGGTATGTAGCCAATGTAATGGTCATCATCCAACTGCACATCAAGTGGATCCTGGGTGTGGCAACCGGGCGATAAGGACAATCTAATTGAATGCTTCTTACCAGTAGAGCTGTTTGGATCACCTGCTTCATATAATTCAAAGACAATCTGTGATAAGTAATCTAATTCAGGCAAGGCGTTTCTTGCAATCTTCATTGGCAACTGAGACCCATAGATCACATTCAACAATGTGTAAATGTGCGATTCTTTCGTGAAGTAGTTTACAACTGCAGCAGCATCGTGATTCTTCATATCTTGAATATCGGAAAGAACTTGCTTAGCTAAAGGTAACGATGTCAACAACCCAATGTCCAACTTCTCTTCATCTTTAATGCCGTATTCTTGGGGACAGATGAAGTCAAACAAAACCTTGGATAAGCGATACAACTCTCTCAATCTCGCAAATGTAGGGTGATCAAAGGGGTTGTCAGGACCTTTCAGATTGGCTCCAGATTCTTTACTTCCCTCGGAATTGCTAGAGTCGTCACCGGTAGAGCTTGTACCAGCTCCTCTTAAAACCCAGCCCAATGATCCTGCAGACACTTGGTTATTTGATGAAATGATACTCAGCAAACTGTTTGAATTTGAATTCGCAGTTGAATTGGCCTGAGAAACCGGAATAGAGTCCGGTATTTTAAAGTTATTCATTGCCAAAAGATTGATGGGGTATTCGCTCACCAAGCCGCTGGAGTTGACAGTATCTCCACAGTTTTCGCGCAATCTTTCTAAAAAGTGTGCATCATTTGGGTCAAATGAGAAAATTCTTTTCAAGAATTGCCTGTTGTGCAAAGCATCGTACTTCATGGTGTCATACAATTCAGAGATCTTTGAAGGGTGTGTCTTTTCGGCACTGATAAATTCTAGGAACAACTTATCCCATCTTTCACGGAATAAAGCAGGATCTTCGCCGCAACACCAAGTAGTTTGGAACTCATTATAATTTTTGTGCTCAAAATTATACTCCATAATTTGCTTATGGAAGTTCATTAATTCACAAACGCGCTTTATCACCACGAATGGTTGAGGCATTTTTGGTGGCCAAGTAAATTGTGGTGGAGCCTCAGCACCTTGGCGCAATAAAGGTTTTAACTTTTTCTTCACTTTGTCCATCAAATCCTTGGCTGCATTTGAGTCATCTAACAAATCCTTTCTAACTTTCAAGAAATCATCTGGTAAAGTTTCATGGTCCTTATCACATCCAAGTAACGCCACTGTAGAGAGATGCGCACTTGCAATGACACGTCTTTCAGATGAAGTAAACACCTTAACGTCCTTCAATGCGTCACGGTTCAACAACTTGATATTCTGACGCAATTGTTCACCAAAATCATGGGCCTGGTGTTTAGCTGAATGAGTTGGCTCGCCACCCCATTTCAAGATTAATTGTACCTTGTCCACAATCTCGGGATTTTCACTATTAAGTGCAGGCTTGAGCTGAACTTTGGTACCGGGGAAGGTCATCTTCTTTTCAAGGCCCTCTCTCAATTGCTTCAACTTTTTAAGGTCTTCCAAATTCTTCTCCTCTGCCACCTTCACGGTTTCTAAAACAACTTGTAAATCTTGAACAGCCCTAATAATAACTTCTTCCTTATGTCCCTTGAGTAAGGAGATAAAGAGGGGTGATCTAAAGGAGTACTTGAACTTTTGCTTAGGAGTGCGGTCTGCATGCCTCACGACCGATACCATACCCTTGAACACCCACTTTTGCTCCTTTTCTTCGAATTGACTCTTGTTGAGTAATTTGGACATTGGCGGGATTTTGGTTTTGATAAAATCGCGAGACTTCTTTGCATCAATAAATAACTCACGCAAGATACTTGAACAGGAGTCGTAATACTCGTTGTTATCCTTCACAAACGAAAATCCATTGACATCAATAACATAAGAGTTGCCATTCACGCGCAACAAGTCAAATCCACAAATAGTTTGCTTAAAGATTGCACTTACCCTTCTGGCAGTTTCCTTCTCTTCGTCACTCAATGCAGTGATGAATCTTATTTCCTTTCCATGGGTATTACGCCTAACAATTCCGTCAACGACTGGCGACTTTCTAGTTTCAGCGTGGCAAAATTTGGGTCCAACTGTGTATGCCTTTACATCTTCAAAGTTGTCAGTATCCATAAACTTTTCATAAATGAAGGAACCTTCCGTACGAGGTGTCAGCAAGTCAGGGTCAAACTCCGATGACTTGTTACCAATCTTTCTAAACAAACGTCTACCTCCTCCTCCAGTAGACTTGGGGTAGTATATGTAGATGTTGTGATCCTCGCCATCAACAGGTTTTTCAACAAATGGTTTAGCCAATATTTCGTTTCCAACACGAAGCAGATCTCCATCGTCAACCATTTCCCATTCAGGCTCAGTTTGGTCTGTCAATTTTTGCAAAAATTCGTCAGACATACCCGCTTCTTTGAAACGCTCATGTAACAATGGATCCAAATGAGGTCCACCGTCGCGACTAATCTCCAAACGGGTCGGAGTCAACACATTTGCATGGTGCAACAATGCCAATACCAAGCGCCTATCCCAAAGAGCTTTTTGCATAACCAAATCGTTAATGGCGTACGGTTTGCGGTAGTTGATGTAACGAATAGCCTTGTCAAGTGGAAATCCGGTGGAGAAGAAACTGATCAAAAAGTCGCACGTTGGCCAATTCTCAATTGCCTCATCCAAAATCACTTTATCGCCAAATACTATTGTTTCAAACTCTCCATTTTCGATTAACCGGTTAAGGATCTTGCGGCAAGGCTTGGACAACACCTTCGCATCCATGGCACACATTCCAATCTTGCCCATGTGCGCGCGCTTGGGACCGTGTGGCTCAGCGGACTTTGAAACTGATTTGCGAGTTGTCGAGGAGTTTGAAAGAGTCTTGATAAGAGCATCTGTATCGTCGGGGGAATGGGTAGGTGTCGTGGTACCGGTGTGTGTCCCAGAGGGTGCAAGGGTACCCGATATTCCACCTGTTCCAGTAGAAGCAATCAGTCCCGATCTTGGACGGTCGCCAGTGGCGTCAATTGCCTCCTGGGAAGCACACAGACTAGAAATAACTGCCAATCCGTCCGTAGTATTAGAGTCCGAAGATTCGTTACCCAAAATGAACAGAGCAATCGGGTCCGTTTCTGCCCGCGCAAAGGGAGCAACGGCGTCCTGGATAGTGAAGGCATCCTCAGCAGATGTCTTGGGAGAAAAGGTCTCGAGAATCGGAGCCAACGAACCCAAAGCCTTCTCAGTCGTTGGGGACGGAAGAGCCAAGTCCGACTCGCCACCTCTCAACAAGGACGTTATGCGTGCAATTGACTCTGGGGTCACACTGTCTGACAACGAGAGAGGCGACATCAGCTCAAGCTTTAGCTGCAACGACGCCTTAGTCTGAGCCGCATTGGCCTTCGAGGCCTGTGGCCCGGACTCTGACTCGACACTTCCGGGCACAAGCACGGGTTTAACCTCGTCACCGCCACTCATGGTGAAGCTCGAATGCTCAATTGGACAGACCCTTTTGTTCGCCAACGTGGGACACTTCGTCACGTGAAATGAATGATAAGCTCATCGCTGATTGACCGTCAGCCGCTGGAGGCATACTGAAAATCACGGGCTGATCACGGGCCGAGAGTCACGTAGACTAGCTGATACTACTGGCAGGTTGAGATCGTGTTCGTTTATTCGCGAGACTACAGAGAGAAAATGTCTCAACTGGTGATATCGCAGATTTGCATCCACGGTCAAGGCAAGCCTTGTTCAACAGTAGAGTTATTGATATTCCAACGCTCCGTTAGTTCAAGGCCTCTATGTTCCAGGAAACCTGGGAGACCATGTCCTGCAGTCCGGTGACTGCATCGTTGGGTAGAAGGGATTGAGGCACTTCAAAGAGAGTTCAGAGAAAGAGAGGGTTGAGAGTAAGTCAGACTGGTCGCATGGAAATTCACAGACTGGTTATGGAAGTTCAAAGACTGGTTATGGAAGTTCAAAGACTGGTTATGGAAGTTCATAGAATGGTCATGGAAGTTCACAGACTGGTTATAGAAGTTCACAGACTTGTTATGAAAGTTCACAGACTGGTTATGAAAGTTCATACAATGGTCATGGAAGTTCACAGACTGGTTATGGAAGTTCACAGACTGGTTATGGAAGTTCACAGCCTTTCAGTCTAAGAGTATTCGAGCCGGGGCCCGGTACTTGATTTCAATGTATCAATTAATTAGATAATTCTTCAAATCTGCAGTGAGAATTCAAATCACAAGTAAAACTCTGTAGTAATTCAAATTCTGCAGTGTAGGTAGTCTATTCGATCGCGACCAATGAGTCGAACAAGACTGAGATGGACTCACCAAAGTGGTCTCTTCTAATACACTCAGCAAAGATGGGCGACACGTCAATAACGGTCAACTTCTTTGCGTACTTGCTGATACGCTCGGCCCCAATGGGGTATGTGTTGGTAACCACAACCTGGTCAATGCACGGGCACAGGGTCAACTGCTCCAAACAGGTGTCGCTAAACACGCCGTGGGTGCCCACCACATAAACCGCCAGGGCCCCGCAGTTGAGCCGCAAATGTTCCGCGGCGGCAATAAACAGCAGCGGCTTGTCAATCATATCGTCTAGAATGATCGCGGCCTTGCCCTTGACGTCACCCACTAACGTAATGAGCTTCTCCTCCTCTAACGCTTCCGGCTCCTCGTCGTCATCGGAGTTGGTAGCGTCAAACGATCCGCCCAAGCCATCGTCAGTGTGACGGTGCGGCAACTCAGGCGCCTTGGCGGCAAGCTGGTAGTCGTCATCCACAACGTGGCCCTGGACGATACGCGCAGTCTGTATCTCAGACACAATATTGTCGTTGTAGGGCTCTCCGCCAGCGCCACCGGCCAGCAGCCGCGAGTTCTTGAGCGCCTTTTTGCGCGCATACTGGTCCTGTGTGCGTCTGCGGTCAGTGTGGATCATCGCAAAGTTGATCTTGAGCGAGTCTGCCAACGCAGTAACACGCTTGGTTCCGCCGGGATTCTTGGACACCACCACCGCCAGCTGCCAGTCGGCGACATTGTGTCTGATCCAGCGTGCCAAGGTTGGCGCGCCAAACAAGTTGTCCACCGGCTTCGTAAAGAAACCCTGCATCTGCGAAGCGTGCAAGTCCATAGACACAACGTGGTCTGCACCAGCCATAATCAAAAGGTTCGCAAGCATACGCGCCGTAATGGCGCCACGGTGCTTCTTCATCTTTGACTGCTTCGAGTACGGAAACTGAGGAATCACAGCCGTGATCTTCGAAGCCAGTCCGCCGCGACACGCCGATATCAAAATCAACAACTCCATAATGTGGTCGTTAATCTCCGGCAGGCCCGACTGGATAATGTACACGTCCTCATCACGAATAGAGACGCCAATTTGCACCGAGGTCTCGCCGTTAGAGAACTTCTTGAGCGTGCACGGCGCAGGCTCCACGCCCAAGCGGTCACACACCAACTTGCCCAACTCGGGGTGGGACAGGCCCACAAAGATCTTGCACTTGCGCATATCCCGCAACAGAGTCAATGTGGATATAACGGGAGAGAGAGACAGCAACTCAGAAAGACGTTGTCTCAGGTCACGACCAAGAAGACAAGGTCCAAAGTCTTGTCTAGACGCAATCGCCACTGCTGCCAGTTCGCGGAGATATCCGTCTCTTTTCACGCTCATCGCAACGTGCTCAAATTTTCAACACGTGACCTTTCAGCTGAGAGCTGAGAGCTGAGCCGAGAGTCTGAGGGAGTCTGAGAGACTGAGAGCTGAAAGCTGAGAGCTGAGGGAGTAGACGGTTCATGGCTGAACGGACGCTCGCGCGAGTGTCTGAGTACCGCGAGACGGTGACAAAGAGTCTGCTTTTTGGTGAGGTGGTGGAGAGCTTGCTGGTCAGGCTGTACGCCTCGATACGGTGTTTAGCATTGGGCTCGCCCAGCGGCAGCACTAGCGCTGCTTACCAGCTTGCTCTTTTGGTTGAGATATGTGCTCATCTAGGTGTGTTCGCAGTATCTCTCTTTGATCCTGTTTTCACGGAGGACGATGTGGAGGTTTTTAAGCACTTTAAGTATACGGTCGAGTCCAGCTTTAAGCCAGGCAAGAACACACTCTACTTTTTGCCTCACGCTCCAATTGAGTTGACCGAAACGCTATTCGTGGAGGAGGAGCCTTTATACTTCCTTGCTAACGATATCATGGCCCATACAGAACGACTTTCGAGGGTAAAATTGAATGAGCGGTTTCCTACAACCGGGTTGTTGGTGAATATGTTGGAGAAGGAGAAGGAGAAGGGGAAAGAAAGAACTAACCAGAAAGAAACAAAGAAAGAAGGAGAGGAGAAAAGATCTGAAACTGAGAAAGAAACAATAAAAGAAGGACAGGAAAAGGGATCTCAAACTGAGAAAGGAGACAAGAAAGGGCCTGCAACTGAGAAAGCTGAAGCAAGTTTAGTCACGGATTCAAACAAGGATACTCTTTCCTGTAGCGTTGTAAAGAAAGATGATGACTTTCAAGTCGTATCGCGAAAGAAGAGGAATAGAAAACGGGGCGTGTTTGAGGAGCCCGTAATCAATTATGACTACTCACACTGCTACTTTTCAAGCGCCAGCATCACCAGGTTTTCCAACCTAGGCAACGGCAAGGACAGCTGGGGCAACGCATTTTCAGACTTGGCATTCCATTGCTTGGACCCGACGGACCGGGCGCCTAAAGCGGTGGAGACTGTATAATACAAACACATAAACAGCAAATTCTTTTGGCCTGTCCACGTATATAAAGAAATCTATACATAAATCATCGCGGTTGACGTTTTGAAACTCGTCAGACTCACAGACTCGGACCTATACATGCCACTATAATTGGTTTATATCCCTTTACTGCAAGCGCTGCTTCTTATCAAGCGGCTCGGTGTCGCTCAATAGTAAACTTCGCTGCAGTGCTGTTTTCTTCAATACAGGTTCTGTGCTGAGCAAATGCTTAGCCAATATCGAGTACAAGTCGTCCTTGGTAAAAGGCTTGGCTAGAATATCCAGCATGCCGTTTTGGAGGTAGGTCACCAAGTCATTGTCCTCAATATTTCCTGTCATCGCGATTATAGGCGTTTTGGTATCAAACGAGCGGATCACACTGGTTGCGGTGGCTCCGTCGAGGTTGGGCATGACAATGTCCATCAAGACTAAATCGTACTTTGTATTTTCCACGGTGGATATGGCATTCAAGCCATCGGTGGCAACGGTGACCTGGCACCCGTACTTGACCAAAAACTTTCTGCACAACTGGATGCACACATTGTCGTCTTCCACTAATAGCACGTGGAACTTGGGGTTGACCAAGTTGGTGGTGGATATTTGCAGCATTTGCTGGAGCCCAGCCGGGCCGGCGGCCGTGGGCGGCGACGCTGCCGAGGGCGAGTGGTCAACACTTGTCCTGGCCAAGCCCGGCGACATGGGCGAGTGGGCCTGGGACAGCTGGTTGGGCTGGCCCGGTGACTCCACCGGCACCTGCGCCTGGGGCAATTGGTGGCCTATAAAGGACGTTGCACGAGATAGGAGGTGTCCAGCTGGCTGGGCCTGCGGCACAGCCTGTGGGGGCACAATCTGCGGTACCAGGCCAAGTACTACTGGCGGTGCGGGCGCGCCGCCATACTTGGGCGGCTGTGATAGGCTCGCGAGCGCGGGATTGGGAAACTCCAAGATGGGCATCTCGATTCCAGCCTGGCGAAGGCAGTTGACCATCACGGTTAACGAGCGGTGGTAGGTCTCGTTTAGCTGGTGTATTCCCACAATGTTTTCAATCAATGTCTTGTACTTGGTGTTGAGAACCTGTACATCCAGGAGTAACTGCAGGTTTGCTTGCGAGAGCACCGCCATCTGCTCCTTCGCGCGCAGCTGTGCTGCCGTGAGGCGTAGTATGTCGCTCGAGCACTTGCTGTGGTCCACGTCCGTACCCCCGCTCGCACCCGGCTCGTCGCCCGCGTAGCCAGCGCCGCCGCTCGTTCCGGGCTTACGCGTCAGTCCCTTACGCTTGATATTCTCCAACGACTCCTGGTCGTTTGCACGAAAGTCGTGGTGCTTAAACTCCCACGCGCCCTCGCCGTACGGGTACGACTGGCGGTCCTCGCTATTCACCTTCACCTTGTGAAAATCGTACTTGTTGAGCTGGCGCACAAAGCTCGCAAAGTTGCTGTGCTTAAAGTGCCGCGGTAGTATCACTTTGGTGAACTCGTTGGTGTTTAGCACCACAAACGAGTCCTCCAGAAGCGACCACCGCACCACGTCCTTGTACCCGTCCTCCAGCAACATCTGAAAGAGTTTCTTCACAAAGTCGTTTGACGCGGCCTTGCTGCCTTTGATAGTAGCCTTGCTACCCGGAGAAAGAGAGTCCATTGTGACGTTTGATCGCCCGTTCTTACCTAGTCTGCCTTCTCTGACAAGCCTTCTAGTCTGCCTTCTAGTCTGCCTTCTAGGCTGCCTTCTGACAAGCCTTCTGACAAGCCTTTTAGTCTGCCTTCTAGTCTGCCTTCTGACAAGCCTTCTAGTCTGCTTTCTAGTCTGCCTTCTCTGACAAGCCGTCTAGTCTCTTCTGTTCAGCCTTTCTAGCCTACTTCTCTCTTTCCTTATGGTCTCCTCAACCGTCTCTGCGACCTTCTACCGCGTCCCTTCTTCCTTCTTCCTAGTCCTCCTAGTCTTCCTTCTTCTTCTTCCTAGCCTTCTCCTCTTCCTTCTCCTTCTTCCCTCTTATAATCAAAACAACCGCTCTCACTCAGCAGCTCTGCTATCGCGTCAGCTACCGTCTAGTATCTCAGTACACGTCGCTTCACGAACCTTTACCGAATACGTCTCTCTTCGGTCTCTTCTCGTGCGTCTCTCACTCGCGCCAGGAGTATGATGTGTCCGCCTTGTTCCGCTTCTTCTTTGCGCAGAGACCAGAAACACGCCTCGTACGATGCAACGACAACACACTGTAGCGTTGTTTTTCAGCTTGCGAATTTTGGCAACGTGACGGAAACAACGGCAGCGCACAACGGCGACACAACGGCGGCCCAACGGCGACTTTGTCGCCGTTGGGACGCCTATGGCCGCCATCACGTCCATCGCCACGCCCTCTGCCCTTTTCTCCCCGTTCTCCCGCCCTTTTCCGCCCTCCCTGCCTCCCCTCCGTCTCCAGCCTCCTGTACGCTGTGGCGGCTTTTGGCTGCGCGCTGCACCGCAAAATGCGCCAAACCAGCGCGAAACGAGCTCCGCCCGCAAGCCGCGTACGTGTCTACGCCTCCAGCGCCACCCGCCGCGTCCCACCCTTGACCGGCGGCGGCGGTGGAGCGCCGCCGCCGCCGCCTCGCCGCCCTCACCCTCGCCATCAACGTACGACCCATTCGCGCTACCATCGCGTATATACGTGGAGCTGTTTCAGACGAGCACCGCATGAAGCATCACCAGGTCCCTGCGGCGTACCTGGTGTACCTCCTCCGGTCGGATCCGCGGCCGCAGTCCTTCTACGTGGGCTCCACGCCAGACGTGTCGCGACGTCTCCGCCAGCACAACGGCGAGTTGCGTGCTGGCGGGGCGTTCCGCACCAAGCGGGACGGTACGCGCCCGTGGCGCGTGGTTTGTGTTGTAGAGGGCTTTGCGTCCAACGTTGCCGCGCTACAGTTTGAGCACGCGCTCCAGCACCCGCACCAAACACGCCACATTCCGCGCGGGCTCGTGGGGCGCCTGGTGCACATTCGGCTCGCGGCGGTGCGTTACTTGGTGGCGTGTGCCGCGTTTCGGCGCGCCCGTCTCCGCGTAGTGGTGTTTGACGCTGCAGTGTTTAGCGCGTGGACGCTCAACCGCAGTGGGGCGCCGCCGGTGCCGGCGGCGATGGCGGACTATGCGTCGTACTACGGGTCGGAGCGCGCGAGCGCGCGAGCGGCGCTGGTGGCGTGGCTCGCGCGTGCAAAGCGGGTGGTGTGCAGCGTTCCAGTGTGTGCCGTGTGTGGGGCTACAATTGACTGTTTTACAGAGGGGTTGGGGGAGGCCGTAAAAGAGATGGGCGTAAAAGAGATAGGCGTAAAAGAGGTGGCTGGGGTGGTTGGGGTGTCAGAGAAGTCAGAGGGGATAGCAGAGAAGGTGTCAGACGGGGTAATAGAGGGGGTAAAAGAGGTGTCAGAGGTGTCAGAGCTATCTCTGGTACCTCAGATACCAGAGATACCAGAGATACCAGAGATACCAGAGATACCAGAGATACCAGAGATACCAGAGATACCAGAGATACCAGAGATACCAGAGATACCATCTCCCTCGCTAGTTGCAGTGTGCAGCGCGTGTGACGCTGCTACGCACCTCGTATGTCTCAGTCGTGTGTCGACCGAGATTCCAGAGCTCGTTCCGCAAACGGCACCGTGTGTGCGGTGCGGCCAAGGCAACGAGTGGCCAGCGATTGTGAGGGTGGCGACACAATTGAGGCTGTATGTGGAAAAGTAGGTGAAGTAGGTGAAGGTGAAGATAAAGTAGGTGAAGGTGAAGGTGAAGGTGAAGATAAAGTAGATCACGTATTTTGAACAGAATCCTGCCTGCCCTTTACATTCCTATATATTTTGCTTATTATATGCTCATCTCTACAACTCATCATGCTCCACCCCATGCTCCACCCCATGCTCCACCCCATGCTCCTGCCCATGCTCCACCCCATGCTCCACCCCATGCTCCACCCCAACACTCCACTCCAAGCGCCAATCCGCATTGATGGCAAGTCGCGGTCGTGCAACCACAGTGTACTCCCCCTCAACACGGGACAGCACCAGCCACAGTCGCCCGTCCTGGTGAGCAACTAGCCTTTTTGCCAGCCCCCTCGCTACACCAAGTATACGGATCCGCTCAACCTCAACCATGAACCCTCTAGAAAATGCATTTCCCTCATTAACGTGCGCTTCCAAACCATCTCTACTGGCGCTAAACAAAACTTTTAGGTACTCGCCACGCTCGTACCCAAAAGACTCGCCGTCGTCAACATACAACTTGCCATCCGCACAGTGGCGCTCGTCCAACGCAACCACCAACGTGTACGGATCGCGAGCCATCGCCCGCGTGCAACGGCGCGCCCGCTCCCGCTTGACAATAATCAGGCCTCCGCGGAGAAGCATGGGAATAACTCCGAGCGCTACCGGCTTTGTAATCGTTCCGGGTGATACGAGCTGGTAGCTTATTCTTCCTCTTGCTATCTCACTACTCCCCTCGCTCACGTCATAATACACGCTCGTGTCGGCGAGGTACACCTCCACAGATTCCGCTTCCGGCGCTGTCACGGGCTTGACCAAAAGGCCGGACCCGCCAACGTAAAATTGGTCGTCAATGCCGCGTGCACCAGCATTGTCCGCATGCTCGTAAAAGAGCGCACGCATAATCGGAGCTCCAGTCTGCGAGGCCTCCCAAAAACACGTGTACAAGGTGGGCAACATTGCATACCTCAACTGGACGGCGGCGCGGATACTGGACGCAAATGGCTCGTCTGGCACCCATGGCTCTCGTCTGCGAGTACGAATATGGGCGTGGGCGCGAAAGAAGGGGTACCAGATACCGGTTTGGTACCACCGCGTAAGGAGCTCCGGCAGCGGGTCGCCAAAAAAGCCGCCAACGTCCGCTCCAGTAAACGGCATTCCGGCAACGCCCGATGCTAGCACCATGGGAATAGACTCTCTCAAGTGTTGCCACGATGCCGTGCAATCTCCGGTCCACGTCGCCGCCAGCCGCTGCGACCCGGCAAAATAGGACCGCGTCAATACAAACGGACGCTGCCGCCGCTGGTTGCACAACCGTCGCTTCATCGCCGTGTACGTGGCCTCGTGGAAGCTGAGCCCATAGAGATTGTGTAGCGCGCGGTTCTCCCACCCGCCATAGTGCAAATTGTCCTTGGGTAGCGTCGACTCGGGTCCGCCAAACACTGACGGCTCATTCATGTCGTTCCACATGTAAATGTTGGACGAGTCGCAGCCCAAAGCGTCGTCACGCGGGTTCCACGCGTATAGTGTGTCCCAGTACTCTTGTGCACGCACATGTGTGGTGTCGATCCACACCGACTCGCCGGGCCAGCACTTTGCAGTGTAAACGTTGCTGCTAGAGGTGCGGACCGCAAAACCACCCTCAACAACGCCACGGCTCACTGCAGATTTCAGCTTCAAGTGGGGATCAATAATGATAACGAGGTTACGTCCGAGCCTGTCCAATTTTGCAAGCATCTGCTGGGTGCTGGGGAACTTGTCGCGTTGCCACGTAAAGTACTGCTTTTCGCTTGTATACTCAATGTCTAGCCAGATAGAGTCGCACGGAATGCGGTGCTTGTCCATCATGTCATTGATGTGCAAAACATCCCGCTCGTCGTTGTAGTTCCATCTGCTCTGGTGGTAGCCTAGCGAGAACAACGGGGGCAATCTGGGGTAGCCCGTAGCGAGACCATAGTGCTGGTTCACGTCCGCGGGCGCTCGATCAACGATAATCATAAAGTCTAGTATACCACTCTCTGACATCCAGTGTGTGCGCGTGCCATGTGCGCCACTCTTGTCAATATCAATGTAGGTATCGGCGCTATTGATCCAAAACACGCCCACCGACACCTCCGCCTTTGTTGCTAGCATAAAGGGTATCGAGCCGTACATTGGCATGCGCGATTTCACGTTGTACTCAAAAATGTCCACGTTATAGAGCCTGTACGGACTGCTATCAAATATTGTCTCCTTTAGGCTCAACGAGTCAGCGTGCCCGGGAATACCATAAACATGGTCAAATCCATTGAATAAAAAGTCCAAACCAATCGACTCTGGACCAAGAGGCACTCTGTCAGCGCTAGAGTGCCGAAAGCTATCGCTGAACATATCGAACTCGCTCTCGGACGGAGCAACATGAAGTCGCGCGTCATCCTCGGGTGACCGCCAGTGTTCTACATTTAGAAACCCCCGGTCATTCACAACAACTTGTACTTGGCCATGGAGCGATACCTCAATCTGAAGCGGCTCAAACGATAAACGCACTGAAGACTCATTGGCAGCACCGTACGTTAAAATAATATCAGACTCGCTCACCTCGTGGTGAATGCTCACATTTTGGGGAGCAAAATCCTCTGAAAATGCCCACTGCCAGGTTTCATTATAGCGATTTGTATTTACATGACTGTTGGAGGATGTTGCATTCTCGCGGTCCTCGTGAAGCGTAAAACGCACATTGTGATTGGAGAGTACAGTCATTTCAAATGGAAAGCATACTGTGGTTGACTGCCCACTCACCTGCTTTTTCACTATTCCTTGTACCATGTAACCCCTCGTCGCATCAATTGCAAACCGTATAGAGCCCAGCTCAACGACATACCCAGAAACTTGCAGGCTGCCTCCCATAATCTCTCGCGCGAGGTGCCGGTTCCGGTGGCAGAACCCAGACTCATTGCATGTCTTATACAAGGACTCGTCCACCAGCAATACTGAAACTACTAGAATGTAGAATACTAGGCTCCGCAGCCAAGCTGCTAGCATTCCCAGTGACCCCAGCATTGGCACTAATGGGCCAGAAACTACAGTGTGTGTTTATGTAAGCAGGTGTTTTAACCCTTTTAATGGTCAAGACAGTGGCAACCGTTGAAGGAATGTAGATTGAAAGAAGATATGGGCTCCTCCTACGCCCTGTCCTTTGGTGTAGGCGGCACCATGACCCCCACAGCGACTCAAGACCCCATTTTAGTGAATTCCGTATTTTGTGGTATTACTAATCACACATCACCTGGAAATGGTTACTCACTTTTGAAATTCATCATTGGGTGTCTACAAAGGTGCCACTATTGACTGAACGCTTACGAGAATGACAGGCTACTCGGTTTAGTGATCTTGTGATAGTTCTAGACTAGACAGTGGGTCATTGGATGTACTCAGATGCAGAGTAAGTGCGATTCCTAGCGCTGACGACCTCGACCTCACGTTTTTTTTCAAGTAAAAAGCTAAAAACGCTGCATAGTTCTATCAATGTTAAGATACAAGCGGTCTCAGCACTCGAGCTCGCTCGGCGGTCGAAATTGCTCAGCAATGAACAATGAGCAATGAGGAGCCCTTAATAGGTGGCAATGACTAGGGCCTGTTAGAGTCGTGTGCTGGCTAATTCCACTATGAAAAATCAAACCAAAAAAACAAACGGCTCCAGACTGCCTATCAGTTGTGCAGAGTTTGGCAAGGACACCGGTTGTGGCATCCGAGTCTGAGATATCGGACGACTTCATTTACTCAAGGGAGTACTTTTGGTTTCGGTATTTGATTCCATCGCCTTTGCATCTGTGGTTAGTCGCATCCCGGTAAATTTGTGAGGCGCATATTGGAGGTTCATGTCACTTGACAATAAAAGGACGCACCCCGACTACAGCTCGGGTCCGTCGTCAACGACTGTCTCGCCATCTTCGTCCAAGCGGCATAAGCCGCTTCACGAATTAAGCGAGGAAGGACCTTTGACGCAGAGCGATGTGGTTTACTTTCAGAAGGAGGCCATATGGCGTCAAATGACCGCGTACAAGCAGAAGGTGCAGCTCTTATCCAGGGAAGTTGCTACGTTCAAGCAGCTTCACAAAGCCAACGAGTCTAAAATTGGGTTATTCGACGCGTGGTATGAACAAATTGTGACATTGTTATCTGTAGAGACGGACTCAGCAGCCGAGCCCTCCAGCAGTCTTTTAATTTCAATTCTGGGCGAAGAACTGCTAGATAGCGTGTTGGAAAAGAGGCGGAAGCAATTACTGTTACTCATTCAACCCTCGCACGACCGCATTAGCCTGGTACTCACCCCAGACGCATTATTACAGATTGAGCTGTTGACGAGCGAACTTGCCAAGGCACATGCGGAACTGAAAGTGCTTGCAGGAACTAATACTGAGTTGATCAATGAGGTGGATACGTTGAAGGAAGAAATTCAGGAGTTGGTTAGAAGGCACGAGCGCGTGGCCTCTAGAACACTTCAGCGCGTGGACGGAAGTGTACCAGAATCCAAGCCGGACGTTGATATCAAGAAAGAGGAGGCCAACGGTAGTGCTGAAGTTGAAACGAAAGTTGAAGCTGAGTCACAATTGACTGCTCAAGACACAAAGCTCTTGAATGAACTCAAGGCACAAGTGGAAGCGCTCACATCATCAAATAACTTGCTCACTGGCCAGATCAGCGAGCTTCATGACAAGTATACAAAGCTGGAGTCTGAGGTGCTAAACTTGGATAACCGCTTGTCACACTTGAATGAGGCAGACTTGCAAGGTAGTGCTCTTTACCAGAGCGTATTGCACAAAAACAAGACCTTGCAGGACCAGGTTGCGCAGCTAAACAAACTTAATAGCTCCATCATGGAGCGTCTTACGGAACTTGAGCGGCTGAAGGAACTGGGTATACAGCAGGCGCATCAGGAATTGCAAAAGGAAAATTCCCTGCTCAAAGAGCAATTGGAACGCAGTGAGAATGACTTGGTGCGCATTCGCACTGGGCGTGACGAGCTTCTCGGGAAGAATGCAGTATTAAAGGTGGAGAATGAGAACACGCCGAGCGCCCAAGAGTTGGTACGGCTCAATAAAGAGTATAGCCTGCGAATCGAAGAGATGGAGCGATTGCTACGCGGCGATAAAGAAGTGGAATCAGACGAGAAACTTTCTGGAATGGATGTGACTGCTCTAGCTGCACGAGTAACGGCGCTTACAGCTGAACTCGGAGAAGTTGAGCGCGCATTCCAGGTAACGCGCGAGTCCGCCTTGAAGAAGCTTGGAAGCACCGCAGAAAATGAAAATATGGTCAAAAAGCTTCTGATTGAGAAGCACAAAGCGGACCAAAAGTATTTTGCCGCAATGCGAGTCAAGGATGCCATGCAAGCGGAAATTCGGTTGCAAAAAGTGCAGATTGCTAAGCAACAAGAGCTTGCCAAGGCAAACGCGCAATTGGAGACCGCGCACAATGAACAGGTGCACATTTTGACGAAACAAGTTGCGGACTACCGCCAAATCAAAGAGAGCTGCTTGCGCGACCAAAAGTCGTGGGAACAGCAGCTCAAAGCCAGTCTGTTGGCGCGCGACAGTAGTGCCGCAGAGGCCAAGAAGGTGCGCGTGCAGTTGGAGGAGCGCGTGTCACAAGTGCACAAGTTAGAAGCACAAGTTAGCGAGAATGCGATTGAGCTTGATAATGTGAAAGTTCAATTGAGGCGTGCGGAAGTTGCGTTGAAGCGTTATGAGTCTGGGCAGCCCGTTGGGTCTATTTCAGGCGAGGATGCGCAGTTGGAGGCGTTACGCTCAATTGCGAAGTGCTCCTTGTGCTCTAAAAACTGGAAAGACACTGCCATCATGGTTTGTGGACATGTATTCTGTTCGGACTGTACCCAAGAGCGCTTAGCCGCTCGTTTACGGCGTTGTCCATCGTGTAACAAGGGCTTCTCGGCAAACGACTTGTTGCCTGTTCACTTGTAAATAGAGAATAGAATGTACGATTAAGGGTTGCAAAAGCATAGAGTTAATGCGGCTTGATTGCGGAGTCGTCACGGTGTGTGTAGCTTGGCTTAAACCCCGTAGGCGTTAATAGTACATCAAAATGAATGATAATAGTGTATAAAGGGTGAGTGCAAACGAGAGAGAAGAGGGAGGTTTAGTGTAATTGTAAAAACCCCCTAGGCTCGTGTGGTTCCTAGGTTGTAGAGGATTCGGAACTACAAGGAAGCGACATAGTTGTCGATCTAAACGAATTTAGGCCGGGCTGCTGACATCTTGTAACGGCTAATAGCCTCGGTACGCACTACGAGTTAACTGTTTGAAGATGTTGAGAAGAAATACTCGATTGACAGAAACCTTCCAAATTCGCACGTCCCAATTCGTCATAAGCTCCGCACTCTTGTCCGGGTAACCATCACAAAATGCCTCCATCACTTTGAAAACAGACAATTACAGTTCCCCTCACAACTCTTCCTTTTGTTCACAGCCTTCTTTAGTTATCAAGAGCTGTCTTGGCTATGAAGCCAGGAGTATATGCACAGGTACCACTTTGCTTTGCCCGTTCATGATGAGTCAAACAATCCTAAGCTCTTGCCCCGCCAGATGAGGGAAGCTCTCTTGTGATGTTGATCATGTGTTTATCACGTGGTTTGTCGTGTGACTCTTTTTTCCTCTTTAGTCTTTTGGAAAAAAATTCTATCACGTGTTCCGATTTAAGCCGAATGCGCCGAAGAAGGTGCAGTCCAAAAGCCACGTCAGCAATTTGGAATAGGAGGCCCAGTAGCAATACGCTGGGTGTAGTTAGCACGGACGCAATCAAGTGGCGGAATGAAACGGCAACCAACAGGTTTTGCTATTGCTTACATTTAGGGAGCAATTAGTATGGCTGGGATGCCCGCTCGATAGATGGCATGTCAGGGTTCTTTACTGACGGCGCTGGTCGTCCAAAAACGGGGTGTCCTAAACCCCTGAAGACGTGGCTGGTTTCCTTCCCTATTTGTCTGGCACTCTTTTAGCTGTCGCTACAAGTTCTACGCTAGCACACATGATGGAGCCCATGTATCTTGAGATTCACGCATCTACGACCGACACGTTCCGCACTGCTTCTCCCTTGTAGACTGGGCATCGTAAAAGCTGTGAAGGGTCGTTCCTTTACCGAAAAAAAGCCACGACTGAGATTTTGCCACCGGCGCGTCGTCAGTATAAATTCGCTGAAAATCCCCGAAAAAAAGAATGGAACTGTATTTGGCGACTATAAATAACTGCAGACTGCATATTACACATTCTATCTGACTGCTGTTACGACATCTGCCCTGCCATACATCAAGTCTCTGTACGGGAATATGTCAGTACACGAGAATGCTGTCGTGCCCACACCCCCAGGAGATGCCTTCTTCCACCCACGGGCGGACTACCTCCACAGCAAAGGTGTAGAGCCTGAGAAGCCACTTTCGCCACCTGAGCCCAGCCCCAGTCCAGTGAAGCACCGCTTGGAGGATGAGGGAGAGAGCGAAGCAAAGCGCCCCCACTTGCCTGAAGAGTCCGACGCTGTTTTAAGTGAAACTGCGCTTCCTGCAACGGAGGCTGACGCTCCTGTGGTAGATACACCTATAAATCAGGATGAAACAAATGTTTTTACTGCTGCGGACGGAGTCGCCGCGCCTACTGCCGGCGCGGGCGCTGGTGCAGGTGCAGGTGCAACTTCTACGCTTGTACCTGCTCCAAAGCCAGCACCTGAGCCTGATATGGATAATCTCCCCGAAAACCCGATGCCTCCTCACCAGGCCAAGTTTGCGCTCAATATTATCAAGACTATCAAGCGGCTCCGCGACGCAAACCCATTCATTCATCCCGTTGACACCATCAAGTTGAATATTCCACTCTACTATAACTACATTCCTCGCCCAATGGACTTGCTGACAATTGAACGTAAAGTCACTGCCAATGCATATGAAGAGTCATCTCAGTTGGTGGATGACTTCAATTTGATGGTTCACAACTGCAAGAAGTTTAATGGTGATCAGCTGGGAATCTCCAAGATGGCTGCTAATATACAGGCTCATTTTGAGAAGCACATGCTCAACTTTCCCCCGCGAGTACTTCCTCTGGGAACTTCTTCCTCGGCTGTAACAGTTCACTCTGAGGATGACCAATCTCTGACAAAGCGCCGCCTGTTGGATCCTGACGCTTCGCGCAGAGAACTGGTTGCTGCGCATCGCCCAAAGCGTGTCATTCACCCACCAAAGCTGAAAGAGTTGCCATATGACGTGCGGCCTCGTAAACGCAAGTTTGCTGCTGAGTTGCGTTATTGTAGTCAGACGCTCAAAGAATTGATGTCAAAGAAGCACACAAACTATAACTTTCCGTTTGTGACTCCGGTTGATCCAGTCGCCCTCAATATCCCACACTACCTGGAGGTTGTTAAGGAGCCTATGGATTTGGGAACAATTCTGTCCAAGTTGGCAAACAACCAGTATGATAACGGTGATGAATTTGAGCGTGATGTTCGGTTGGTGTTTTCTAACTGTTATATCTTCAACCCTGAAGGAACGGACGTGAACATGATGGGACATCGCTTAGAACTGGTATTTGACAAGAAGTGGCTGGCACGCCCGGTGTTTGAAGCCAGTCAATACGACTCTAACGACTCGCAATACTCGAGTGATGATGAATATGATAACGAACCCGAAATATCAGAAGCGATGCTTTCTGAAGTCCCAGCTATCCAGTTTTTGGAGAACCAGTTAATTCGCATGAAAAATGAATTGGATGAGCTTAAGAAAGAACATCTCAAGAAGTTGCGCGAGCAACAAATCGCCCGTCGTCGGAAAAAGAAGTCTAAGCGGTCACAAAAATCTGCTTCCCGTCGCAATGGTAGCATAACCGGAAGTAGTGGTGGTAAAGACCACGGTCGTAGTGCTCCTCCCCAGCCTGTTGTTACCTATGAAATGAAAAAGCAAGTTTCTGAAGTTGTTCCGAACCTTTCTGACAAGAAGCTTCAAGCTTTGATTAAGATTATTAAGGACGATGTGGAAATTTCCAACGAAGACGAAGTTGAGTTGGACATGGACCAGTTGGAGGACCGGACAGTTTTAAAGTTGCACAACTTTTTATTTGGAAAGAAGGCAATGGCGCAAGTGCACAAGAAAAAGAAGCTCTTTCCAACCAACAACATGGATGAAATGGCCAATTTGCGGAACCAATTGGCGCTCTTTGACGACGAGCATGGAAACCAAAATGCCAATCAATTGGCAATGATTAATATTGGCAATGACGAGGAGTCCTCTGAGGATGACGTTTCGTCGGAAAGCTCTGAAGAAGAGTGATTTTTCTCTAGATTTTTGTGGTCGTGATTTTTGACCCTTTTTCGTGTATTATACCTGCCTTCTCTATGATGGACTGTTCCCGGTGGAACGGCTCGTCAATTAATGACAATTACGACCACAAGCTATTGTAGGCAAAAATTTGACTCTGTAGATGATGCGGAGCTGTAAGGCGATGCGCGTACGAAACATGCGGATGCGTCAGGCCGTGATTTCTCAGTGAAAACTTGTGAAGGTTGGGAATTGTAAATGGCCTTGAAGTCGTACCGATCAAAGAAACTAGTTATGTTGGACGTCAAGTGGAAGTGAGGTACAAGGACATATTGCGATATCGTTGCCCCTCTGGTTAACTTTGCAGCACAAGATTTCAATGAGTAGTATAACACAGAAGTGGAAACAGGGAAGTGATTAATCTAAGCGCCCTCGTTGTACGAATAAACAGCTGGAAAATTCATTGTAGCCTTGTTGTGCTTCTCTATTTTGAAAACAAGTATGTTTTCAGGCTGTGAAGAAGTTGGCTCCTTCTGTAGCCAAAAGTTTAAAACGGAACTCAAAAAAATGCAGTTTGCTTTAAATGCAGTTTTGAAAGTTGTTTTCTAAAATGGGGTTGGCTCAGACGATGCGATGCCTTGGAACATAGACAAAATCAACTTATTCAGTGCAAAGACATAGTCAACGTGTACTTATATGAGTATCGAGAGAGATCTTTCGGGGTTGTCACTTCTGGACCCAGCAGATTGTGGAGTAACACACCCAAAGTTAGGCCCCCGTGATCCAAAGAACAATCCGCTTAATGTCTTGAAGAGAGTAAAGGCCTTGAATCGGCCAGCATTCATCGCTGGTCCGATGGTGCGGTACTCTAAGTTACCCTTCCGTGAGTTGGTACGTCATTATGGAACTGATATCGTGTATACACCTATGATATTGGCTAGGGAGTTTGTTCGTAACCATACTGCAAGATTAACTGATTTTACCACCAATGCACAAGACACGCCTGTGGTGGTCCAGGTTGGAGTCAATAATGTTACGGATTTTGTCAAATTTGTGGATATGATTCATCCATATGTTGATGGCATAGGCATTAACTGCGGCTGTCCCATTCGGGATCAGGTCCGCGAGGGAATCGGCGCCGCTTTGATGTCTGAGCCTGAATTGGTAGCAGCTATGGTCAAAGCCGTCAAAACCAAGTATGGGGACTCTGTCTGCGTAGAAACCAAAATTCGCATTCATCCAAATATAGAGACAACTATAGAGTTTGTGAAACTTGTCGAAGCTAGTGGGGTGGACTATATCACTGTTCATGGTCGTACAAAAAATACGCGATCGTCTATTCCTGTGGACTTGGACGCTATTAAGATCATTAAAGAAACGGTCAACGTGCCTGTGGTGGCAAATGGTGACTGTTTTCTGTTAGAGGATGCCTACCGTATTTCTGCTTACACAAATTGCGACGGGGTAATGTCTGCTAGAGGTATTTTGAGCAACCCTGGATTATTTGCTGGACATAACAATACTCCGTGGTCTGCTATCGAAATATTTTGGCACTTGGCTACAGAGTACGGATTACCATTCAGACTTATTCAGCACCACTTCTCAGAAATGTTGGACAAGGTTATAAAACGTAAGCTAGTGAAAGAGATGAACGAAACCAATTGCTTGGTAGATTTGATGGACTGGTTTGATAAATACTTCATTTTGAAAAGAAAAGGAGAGGAGCTATATGCTACAGCAATAGAGCCACAATGGAAAGATGGCATGGAACCAACTCTGTGAACTTATAGAGCAGTGGGATAACTTTAATATACATTATTATACATTATTTTAATTCAGACTATACATTACCTAAGAAATTTTTGTTCTCTAGCGAAATGCTCTTGGTCTTATTATTGACCTTATAAATACCCACCAACTGTTGAGCAAGCTCAAACATATTGTTACGCAAGGAGATAACAACAAATTGTGCGTTCTTTGTACGCTCCTTAATATAGTTAGCAACAATAGAAACGTTTCTGAAATCCAATGCAGCGTCTATTTCGTCCATCACATACAAAGGTGTAGGCTTATACTGATGCAATGCAAAAACTAATGCAAGTGAACTTAAAGTCTTTTCTCCGCCAGAAAGATTGGATATGTTCTTCCAAGACTTCTTCGGCGGCATCACACTGAATAAAATACCCTCTGAAAATGGATCCAAGCTATCCACAAGTTCTAGCTCTGCATTGCCGCCCATTGTTATCATGCGGTACATGTCCTTGAGAGTCATCGAAATCAGATTGAAACCTTCCATAAATTCATCCAAACGCTTTCGTTTTAAATCCTCACAGTATGATTTTATTTCGTCTCTTTCCAAGACCGCAGTATTCAAGTCTTCTCTTCGCGTTTCAAACTCTAATTTTTTCTGTCCATACTCCTTCAAAACTTCAATGTCGACCTTGACATTGCGCATATATTCTTCCAATTCCTCTATTTCCGAGTCAATTACATCAAGATCAAGGCTTTTAAGTTTGGAATCACTGAGTCTCTCTAAAATAGAACTGTTGTACTTCTCCTGTTCCTCTTCCTTGAGCCAAAATATGTATGGTGCAGCGTCACGTACAATTAAACTCTTGAGTGATTCTTCATCATTAGCAATTTGGTGCTCAGCTCGCTTGGATACAACTAGGTATTTTTCAATCTTGTTCTCAAGTTCAATTTGAGCTGACTTGAATTTATTGACTTGCTCTTGTTGCTCCTCCAAACTCAGCTGAATATTTTCCAACACTCCTTCATTTTCGACCTTATCTTTCATAAGCTTTTCCATTTCATCTTTGAGTTCACTAAGCACTATCTGCCTTTTGGTATGTTCTTCTTCAAGATTCTTCAACTCCATCGTAATTTGTTCCAACTCTGCACCTGATTCCTCAATTATCTTGGTGTGTCGGACAATACTGCTTTCCAACTTTTTAATTGCCATTCTATCATTTAAGGTTCTTTCATTTATGATCTCCATTTGCTGCTTAATTGAATCCACTTTTGAGTTTTGAACTTTGAGTTCGACTCCCCCGGCTTCCATAATTTTTTCCTCTAACAGCTTTATTCTAGTCTCCAATTCTAACATTTGAGGCTTGATCGCAGCTTTACTTTCAGTCAAAGTTTTTAATTCGTCTTCTTTCTCCTTGATTGACCTTTCGAACTCAGAGCTCTTATCACTATTCTCATTTTCTGCCATCAAAGTCTTGCAAACTTTGCTGACTTCTTTCTTCTCTGATATTAATGACTCAATATCTAAGCGCAAACTGGAGATCAGAAATTCAGTCTTTGGTTTTAGCTCTCTTAATTGCTTCAATACTTCGTCTTTTTGTCTCATTTCAGTTTCTGCCAACTCGTACTTGGCCTCGATCTGCTGCAAATCTTCCTTCATTTGTGCCACATCCTCAGCGGAATAGTCATTGACATTTGAGCTAGTCGAGTTAGCAAGGCGCATAGCACCCTTAGCAAAACTGTTGCCACCGCCTGACATCGTGCCAGAGCTATCAACAACTTTGCCATCTAAGGTCACTACCTTCCACCTCTTCGCTCCATACGCTACCTTTTTTGCTTCCTTCAAATCTGGAGCCACTAAAGTGTTATAAACCTTGCTGTAAAATGCGGGTGCAAATTTTGGATTTTGAGGGCGAATAAGATCGAATAGCCTTTTGATCTGTGCTGGGTTGCCTGGGGTGGCTATCGGGGATAAATTAAACAGTCTCAACTTATTCAAGCAAATAAAATTGGCATAACCCAACTTGTTCTTGCGTAAATATTCAATACACGTTTGAGCCGTTTCAACCGTCTCTACGACCATAGAGTCTAAGCCTGGACATGCCGTCGATATTGCAGTATCGTAAATGTCTTCAATTACTCCTAGGTCTCCTAATCTGCCGTAAAAACCATCAATCCTTCCCGATTTCGCCAATCTTAATAAACTTGCCAAGACTTTGTTTTTATTCTCAAAGCTGGATAATGAGCTAATGGCATCCTGAGTTTTTTGTTTTACGCCCGCCAAATGCAGCTTGCGCTTTCCTAACTTCTCCCTTTCAAAATTGCATTGTTCTTCTCCGAGACTTATCAGTTCAATGATTTTGGTGAGCTTTTCTTCTGCTTCGGCTAATTCAGTTTCTTTTTGCTTTCCTTCGGTTTTAATTTCTCCTAGTCTTTGCTTAGAGTCATTAAGTTGCTGAATGGTACCTTTCTGTTGAGCTTGGATAATTTCTTTAGCAGATGTTGTTAACTCTATCGAGTTATCAATATTCTTTACTTTCTCAATCCAAGGCAGAAGCTTGACTTGTAATCCTTCGATTTCCTTGGAAAATTGAGAAGTCTTTGATGTCAAGCTTCTTCTGATTTCCTCTAAGTTACCTTTCTCGACTTCCAAATTCACGGTTAGCCTTTCCATTTCTTCTTGAAATTGTCTGTTAGCTTCATTACTGTTTGCTAATTTTTGTTTGGACATAGATAACGCGTGCTCCAGCAGATCCTTATCTTTGCTTGTCTTTTTAATCTTACTCTTGAAATTCTTTTTCTTTTCATCCAAGGAAACTAAGAGCTTGTTAACCTCCTTTTGTTTACTCGTAAGGTTAGATAGCAGTTTGTTCAATAATGCAATAATTTCCTTGACGTCACTTTCTTTTGTTAACGTGACTTTAATAGCTTCATTGATCTCCTTATTTGCTTCTTTCTCAGTCTCAAGTTCTTTTTTTAGACGTTGAAGCTTCTTGTTATTATCTTCTAGAATTTTGGTGTTTTCAAGAATGCTGGCTTGATAACGTATAGATTTCTTTCCAGTTAACAACTTTTCTGTCTCCATAAATTTAAGTGCCTCATTCTTCTTGTCCTCTAATTGATTTTTGTCTTGTTCCACTAACTCAAATCTATTCTCCTTTTCGACGCACACATCGTTAAGTTCGTCTATTTTGCTTCCATTTTCTTCGATCATTTGCTTATATCTGGCTGTGCCAATGATGTCTTCCAAGTATTCCAACAAGCCATCGTCATTCTCACGTTCTGCCTTGGCCTTCATCTGGGCAATTGACTCGACTTCACCTTGTAAAATTAGAAAACGCTTATGCTCCAAGTCAATCCCTTTTCCCTTAAGAAACAGGGTAACTTCTGTATATGAGCTAGTTTTGCCATTGATATAGTACAGTGACTGGTTATTTCTTAATGCTTTACGTGAAATTGTCAACTCTGAGCCCGCAATAATCTCCGGTTTAACACCCTCGTCGGCGTTGTCTAGCACATTGTGAAAATGGATGTCAACTTGACAAAAGTCTAGCTTCTCACCGGTCGTTGACTGGTGGATCAACTCCAGTAGTTTGCCTTGGCGCATTTTCAGAGCTCTAAATCCAAACACAAACAATAATGAATCAATAACGTTCGATTTTCCACTTCCATTTGGGCCAACCACTGCCGAGAAGGATGCATTGAACGGTCCTATCTGTTGTACTCCTGCGTATGATTTGAAATTGGTGAGTGTTAATTGCTTTATAACTAAGCGAGGCTCATTCTTCTCAGGTCTCATCGGATTCTCGCGTCGTTTTGAAGGCGATTGCAACAATATCTCGGACTGCTGCTGCGAATAGCTCAAAGTCGATGACTTTTGAGATGCTTGTGAATCGCTCGATATGGGTGGAGCTAAACTTGAGGTGTTGCGCGATAATGATCCAGGAGCTGGAAGTCTGTATTCTACGTCCGTGTGATGCTTTTTGGTTGGATCTAAGAATGCGTTTGCCTCGTCAGGTTCATCGTAGTCCACACCTTTACTCATCGGCGTACTTGAGTCTTCGTTAGAATCTTTGAGATTGGCAGGCAAGTCTCCATTCGTTAAGTCTGTGTTCCCTAAAACTTCAGCTTGCCAATCCGACTTTTGCTCTTCATCGCCACTTTGCATCCCATCGTAATCGCTATTATTAATGAATGTTCGTTCTGCGCCCTCCAGACCATCTCCGATGCTCTCATTGTCACTGGAGGGAATAACCCGCCGCTCGGCGCGCTTCCTCTTTAATGCCATTGCTAATGAGCTCGCAGTTCCCACAGAATATGGTTGGGGTACGCGTTAAATCAAAAATAAACACCCATGTGTGTCACGTGAATTGAAGTGCTTATGTAATTTTATATAGTACAGAGCTTTGGCTATCAAGCCTAATCTAATCATGCTTCTTCTTGTCTTTCTTTTTCTCCTTCTTCTCACTCTTCTCTTTCTTGTCATGCTTCTCCTTCTTCTCCTTCTTCTCTTTCTTACTCTTTTTTTCAGTCTTTTCCACCTTCTCCGATTCTTGTTCGCGCTCACTTTCATCTTTGGCCTCCTCAGGTGCAGGCGCTGCTATACTCTCCAGCTCGCTCTCTTCTATAGCGCTTGTCACTGCTTCTATCTCATTCTCTTCATCGTCATCCTCGTCATCGTCATCGTCAAACTTAATCTTTTTATTTGGTCTTTCCACTTCTTCTATGTCATCAAACTTGGTACGCTTATTCACAGGTTCGGACTCAGTCTCCACCATCAAAGGAGGCAACCCCCTCAAATCTCTCTGGATCCGTCTCAACTGAGATAATGAAGCAGTGTTTGCAGACAAACTAGACAACCCGGTCTTTTCATTAAGAACCTCCTGCGTTCCAATGGCGCCTTGGATAGCATCACTCGCCAGGATAAACTCGCTCAAGACTCTCTCGGCATCGCCGTTCGACAATGCTGCATTATTCAAGATGTGTAACTCAGTCGGTGTGTTAACAGCTGAGGGTATCGCTCTGCGTTGTGGACGAGAGGCCATGGTATTGGTTGAGTCTGCTCTCTGATGAGGATGCCTCATCGATTTTTCACATATGATTAATGCTGATATTTACTGTAGAGTAAGTAATTTAAAGAACGCATAGCACGTGATTATAGAAAAACCCTTCAACTCGTCAACTGTTGACCCACGCTCTACCTCAAACGGCAACCGCGCAAAGATGTTGGCCTTAGGTAGAAGTGTTAAGGCACTCGCGGGAATTCGTCAGATGTCCCTTTTGGCTCGCCCCATGACACCACTCACACCAAATATGAAAGTTCATAGTCAACTACGCGCATCACCTATTCAAGAAATAGTCAACGCCAATCTGCATCTGGTATTTACTCTTGTGGGTCCCTTTCAAAGCATTTTAGGCATAATTCAAAGGAGATATAAGACTCGAGGAAACACTTACCAGCCATCGACCATAAAGAGGAAAAGAACCTTTGGATTCTTGGCCAGATTACGCAGTAAGACGGGAAGGAAGATTTTGGAGAGAAGAAAGGCCAAGGGGAGGTGGTACTTGACTCATTAAAGAACGCAGAAAGATATAAAGTGATCTAGCTTCTATTCAGTTTGTATATAACCAAATCAACCATCATGTTAAAAGTATAATTTAAGCAAATAAATAATGTACAAGAAATGAATTCTAATGGAAGACTTACGCCTTTCCTATAATCTTAGAGTATTGCAGCTCTATCTCATGCATGAGCTTCTGTAAGCTGACTATTCCAGCTTGATGAGTAATGTTGGGGAAAGTGTTTCTGTGTAATCCAAACCACTCTAGTGGCGGAGTGGCATTGCCCAACTCCTTCAACTGAGGTGCTTGGATGATAGGGGGCGCAACTGGAGTGTAGATGTATCTCAGTCCTTCCAGGGCCTTCTTTAAAGTCTCATTTATATCCTGATCAATCTCATGATCTTTTACTTCAGAGTCTTCAAAAGTGTCTGCTTTGGGAGCCTCATTAAGACTCTCGCGCAACTTGATGGTTTCAATTGAGCTTCGGCGGTATTCTATACGGCCAGTAAATGTCTCCTTATGTATTGCATACATTTCTCGAATAAAATTCACTGACCCCAAATTCCAGCGAATGTCTACCGTACCGCCAAAGGAAGATTGAAACATGTACTTAATTTCATTCGATCCAAAATTTTGGTAAGTGGTCATGGAAATCTTGCAAGACGGGAATAAGAATATTGACCCCCCGGATGCTTGATGGGCATACTCCACGAACTCATCGACTGTACATTCTGCCACAAACTCATCCAGGCCACTTTTTGTCTTTGATAAAGACACTGTCAAGTCGTTAAATTGTATGTCTAACTTATTCGACACCCCTGTCGCGTACTCGTGCTGCTGGAAATTTGCCATTGACTCGTCAAGTTTGATTTCCAAGACTTTAGAGTCGTTAAACGAGGCAGGATAAATATGGATTAAAAGCAGACCTGCCACAACCTGGATTACTGCTTCGAGTTTTTTCACAGTCTCCAAAATCTCACTGCTCGCAGTACGTTTGTACCCTGGTTTGTCCCATTCATTTGCATTATTTCTGGATGAATCCCTGAGTGTTTCCTTGTAAGATCTCTTATTGTCCTGTACCATGCGAGAAACAGCGGTGTATATGTCGAAGCAGTTAGATGCAGTTAATGATGTAATATAAATCTCTGCCGCATCCAATTTGATGTTGACAATCAAATGATCCTTTGAGATCTCTAGTTCACTCTTTTGGTTGAACATATCCACGTACAAGCCTTTCATATTAGCTATGGCAAACACGTGGTAGTCAAAAGACCACTTGAAATGGAAAACGTCAATACCACCAGATACTAATACTAAAGGCACATCGAGTGTAGCACCTGAATCAAGTTTCCAACTAATAGCTGTGTGTACATGCAAGTTCAACACTTCCAAGTTACCTCCCAATCTACCTTCTGAGCCGAGTTTTACAGCATCTATCCCAATTTTTAAGTCCTGGGCCCAGTCACTTGACTTCTTTGATACCGCCCAAAACTTGTTTATCTCCAAATGGAAATCACCAAGTGATTGCCCGAAATCCATACGAAGAGATACATTAGAAATGATAGCTGTAAGAACCCAGGGAAGAGCATATGTAGTTGATACTTCTTTGAAACGTGATGAAATACTTCTGTTCTCAGCCAATCCTATTCCTTTCGAATATTTGAAACTCAGTTCTAGTTCCTTCTTTATGGCAATTGATTGCACCTCGACATCATGGTGTGGGAACCATATGTCTTTAAATAAATCCAAATCCTGATATTGCTTCATATTAATGTACCCGCTTACACATGCTATGGCACACGAAGATAAAATGTTTGCAGTTTCGCCAAACTCGACACAACTAGTAAGTATAACTTTTTGAAGTTCAATAGAACCGCTTATTTCTCTGGAATAGACATGCTGCAAGGAAGCAGATGTCGAATCCAATAAAACACTCAACATAATACTAGGAACCTCCTTTGACCCAGTGTTAAGTTGCACGTATATTCCTTCGATCTTCACAATCGCTGCGACTTTTGCAACCGGTGCGCAACTAAGGGTTAATGCTTGTCTTTCTATCCTCAATCCGACGTGAATATCCATGTCATTGAACATGTTTCCCAAATCTACACTTATACCACTCTCAGAAGAAGATTGCTTCGGTACTTCTTGACGCTTGGATTTGCGCATCATTCTCTTCAATCCCTCTGAAATATCTGAGATGACTGGCACACAAGAGGAGAAGAGAGTATTGTCGGAAGGAGAAGTGAGAATTTCAACTTTAAGGCTATACCTCTTCTGTCCAACTCCCCGGTGCTCAAACATTGTTGCAACTTGAACTGCTGGAGAATGTAATGACAATGAAGGTGCCGTATTATTTTCATCTTCGTCCAATCTGTAAAATAAAACATTTGACCCAGCAAACTTGGCAACCAATTCAACAACATCAAAGCTAGGAATAAAGTCCTTATTTGACTTCTTCGGTGAGCCTTCTATCTTTTTTTCCTGATGATTCACCGTCTGATTTTCAGATTTTTTTCTCAAGAAGCTTTGAATTTCACTGGCAGACTTAGCAGCATACTCGACTAACAATACTGATGTCGACAAGAATTTGACATCTAGCTCATCACCTTGAATCATAACTCTAATCTTTTTCTTCTGTTCTGTTATTTCTGTAGTATACGTCAATTGCATCGTAGGCAAAAACGCTCGATTCAAGTTCGACTTTTCAGACAGCATTTTGAAAAAGTTAGAAGACCTCGATCCATTCGCTACTGAAAGGTAAGCTTCCATTAAAGTGAATTTTCCCAATCCATGTTCAGCTATTGCAAAAAACCTTTCTGCTCCAAGAATTATCCCAGGATAATCTCTCAGGGACTCCGCAAAAAGCCACCCGAAACAAAAACTATGTGCCAAAACATGGATCGCTGAAAGCGATTCAAAAAATGAATTCCCACCAGCATCGTTATCCTTTTGATTTTTCATAGCATGTGAATTTGCCAATTCCTTCTGGCCTCTAGTAATCTTTGTCCTTAATATTTTTGGAGGAACATGCAACTTTAGTAACTCAAGTTGTGAAAGTAACTTCATAATAACGGGCGGGCTGAAGCAGATACGACAGTATTGTGACTCAACTTGCAATAATTGAGAATTAGAAGCATCTTCAGAGACATTCAAAAGTCTAATTGAAAAGTCAACATCTAGCACATTGGAGAATCCAACCGGGATGCTCCTGTCCAAAACGTACAAACGAGTCGTCGGAATTGCTATATTGCCATGAATTGGAACAATTCTAAATCCCTTTTCTTCTTCTTTTACCTTTTCGATATTTGAAGATTCTAAAGACACTCCTTCCAGTTCAAATGAATATTTTGACTTTTCCACAAATGTGTACAAACAAACGTAATCGTTCGATAACTTGAAATTAAATGCAATCAAGTCAAGAAGTCTAGCCTGTGAATCAGCTAAGTCTGTGACACTGTCCTTTCTCTCTTCACTATCATTACTAGTTTTATTGGACTCTAATAGTGACTTCCAACGATCAATGCCTTCTTCGAAACGTTCCAAATTGGCGTTTGTTGCCAGTAAAGCCTTGGATAGCAGGGGGCAAAAGACCTTAGTAAATCCCACACTAATAACTACTGATGCAAGCATCAAGTCACCAAATTGGTCCAATTTTAACACTGACAGAGTGTGCGAATTTTGTAGATCTATCAACGGAGTCTTGTAAATTTCTGCGCTGAAATCAACCTTTTCGATGAAAGAATCTGCTGATAAATATCCATTAATGCAGTGGATTGAAATTTTGTTGTTATGAATCAAGCCACTAAGTCTCAACGGATCTAAAATATCAAGCACCCAGATAAATTCTAGAACTGAAATACTGAGTCCAAAGTCACCAATATTGTCAATAACAGGGAGAGTGGTACTATATCTCTGTTTGGCACCTTTCAGTGATGAATTCGGTCTTTGGGGTATTAATCCTTTAAGATAAGAAATATCTTTATCAATAATCTCGGAAATTGACTTCTGGAAGTCGTGATTCTTATCAGATAGTGTAAGAGATGAGCTTTCAACGGAAACATCCAAGGTTTTAGTCCCTTCTTTTACTTCTCCACTTATTGCCCCTGCCGATGAGAATCCTGAAACATTCATGTTTAGCAACTTTTCTTTATTTAACCTCCCCCAAAATTCCAATTCGAACTGATGCGACACAGCCGATATTGAGGTATTTAACATTTTTGGGTGCTCTGCAAGCATGAAAATATCTCCTGAAACTGAAGATCCGGAACCCGTTACTTCCAATGATGAAAAAGGAAGTAATATACGTTGCAGGTAGTCACCTAAACTAGCAACAAATGAAAAATGACGGTTGGATGTTTGATGTTCTTGTGGCAAATTCTTCTGCACGAGTCTCTTACTTTCGGCTTTATTCGGAGTCATCGTATTCTGATCACTTAAAACTCTTTTCAACGCATCGAAGGTGACTGGAGAAATTTCACTTCGGAATGATGCTAAACTGAGCACGAGGTCTATACTAGATAATTGATCGATCGTTCCGACACCCAAATGAGTTAAATCTTTCTTATAAATTTCTGAATTCTTGAAAGAAATAGAAAATCCTCGACACTTCACAATATCAGAGTCCTTTTCACTATTCCAGATAAATGATACATCCGAAATATCATTCTGAAAGATACTTCCCCGGTCTGCCTTCAATTTTTCTGGTCTTAATATTTGATTAAAGAGAAGTGCTCTTTGAGGATGAATAGCTTCCCAGTCCCTCCATTTTTTAAATATATTCACAACCTCATCGTATGCAGTGGAGGGAAGTTGAAATTTGTGATGCTCGAGCTTGATATTCATGGTATCAAGCCAGGTATCTGGTAAATTATCAATAACATGTCTCAATCTTGCCATTACTTTCCAACTATCAAAAAATCGAATGTGCTTATCGGCTGACCTTAAGACGTTTGTTGGTTTGGTCAATACACCTGGATCGTGATCAATAGAATAAATCTCAGATGCGATGGTAACCTCGTACATGAGCTGCGCCATTGCTTTCTGATTGTTGTTCAGTTTTCCCTTGAACGATTTTAAACCAGGCTCTAGTAACGCTTTTAGTTCGACAACATAATCTAGAACCCATTGAATCTGAGCTTCTTGCACTTCAATTTCAATACTTTCAATATTTGAAGACGTTACAACATTTTCAAGGTAAGGTTGCAGCATCCAAACCTCAACATCTCTAACTATCATCAGCAATGGAAGTCTAAAGTCCGACGGATTTGATAATGAGAAAAATAGTTCACGGGCATGAAATGCTGCAGTTGTTGATGTGGCCATGTAAATAATATCCTCTTCTAAATCTTTCTTCGTGTGTTCCATCTTTTCCTCTATCGAGAGAGCAAGAGACGGCTCAGAAAGCACAAAATTGATAACAGGTACTTTCTGTGACATGTTAAACACGTCGTACGGCGTAGAAACACTCTCAAAGTTGCCAAATTTGCAGCTCAACTCGGGAGAAATAACCCGGAAGTTTTTGATTGAATTAAAAGACACCATAAGCAGCTTTAAAGCTTTTACAATTTCAATCTGTAGCCAATCAGTGACCGCGTCAAGTCTGTTATCGCCCATATCTTTCAATAAATCACCAAGAGGCTCGATTGAAAACGGCGAAAGGAATGATTCCACTTTACCAAATTCAAAAATGAAATTGTCATACTCGTAATCAGGTCTCACCTCGTACGATGGGCAAAATTTCTCTTCCGTGCTGTCAATATCCGGTTCTCGGCTTTCAAATGATTCTGCATCAAAAGATTTGCGGTCTATATTATTCCCTGTTGAAAACGCCCCTCGATTTTCATCTGACTCCTTGAGCTTTTGATGAGAGTCATTATTAAGGGGAAAACTGACATCGGGTAAAGATAAATTCATCACAAAGCACCCATACGCCTTTTTGTATTCTTCGTCTCTGTTTTCTTCAAATAAAAGAAATGGACATCTGTGAAAGGGAGCGTCATTAATTTTAATGTGCTCTTGCTGTCGACTTCTGTGTTCCAACATATCCCGCTTTTGGCAAAAGTTGTTGAAGACTAAGGAAGTACTCAAAGCACCAAGTAAAGTCTGGTTTCCATCTGACTCATTCAAGATTCGAATATTGATTGAAGGAAGTGACGCAGTAGCCCTACTCGAATACCTTTTGTTTGCAATGTCGTTATATGAGAATAACACAGATCCCAAGTCAACCTCAAAATAAACATTTTGTTCCTCAATCATATCTGAGTACAACTTAACAACAATGCTGGGACATCTAAACGAAAAGTTCAACGCGTCATATACGATTGGAATAGCAATGTTAAGTGCATTTTCGATATCTTTATAGCCAAAAACGAAGTTCCTAACCGCTGTTCTAACACCAGATAAGAACAGTCCTCTGCTATCAATAGCTATATCTCCAGTAGAGAAATCCCACTTGCAGAAGTATGTTATATTGTCAGGAGGAATTCCAAACATTCGGTGACCGTGAATGGCAAGACCGTCCACAGATAGATCAGCTCTTTTATTATCCACAAAAAGCGATTTGTATCTTGGTATATCAAATATTATAGATTCCATATCGGCGGTAAATTCAGTCTCTCTAACCAAATTAATATTAATGAAGCCAGCATTAGATTGCAAATCCATGTAATAATCAGTAAATCTAAGGTCTGTGTCAAAAGAGTCAAAAGATAGACCGATGTGTGACTTCGAATCATAGAGTCCATACGGAAGAATCAATAATCCATGCCTCACCAGAAATGTGAAAAATACATCCATGTCATTCTGTGACTTTATTATTTTCCAATAGTCTAATTTCTGGGACTCGATACTCCCAGGGGAGTGGATTCTTGAGCCTGAATCAGCTTTTGATTTCTCGACGTATTCTTCAAATGACATAAATTGCTTATGATCCCCGAAGTAATTCTCCTTTAGTTGAAAGAAATATTTGACAAGAAACCCGTAAAACTTAACAGTCACAAAATCACCAATGCATCTTATCTCAACGAAGTCAGAAGTGTTAACTTCTACCGTACTGAAAACTCTGTATGATCCAGAAACAGTGAAGTCATTTGCTCTTCCCATCACTTTTGAATCTTTCATGAATGAATGGAGAGTATGCCAGGGAGGCGTGTCTAGCATCAACTCAAATGCCTTTGTGTGTATGTTGAAACTGATTGTCGTAGACTTTGAGAACGCACCATTCAAGGGAATTGAAATATCGCAGAGCAAGTGCTTCCCTTGAAAAGATAAGTATTTGTTCGAATTAAAATCAAGAGGGTCACTCACGATATTAGAATCGTTCACATTAAGAAATAGTTTGTAAGTGTCGAATTCCCATTTGATTTCATAGACAAACTTTCTAAAGGACTCGTATGGAGTAGGGTCTCCTGATCCAAAGTCCGAAAACACATCCGAAAATATTGCGGTGTGCTCACGAAGGAAGAAAACTTTGGCATTTTGCGAGAATAAATCAAATTTCCAGACACAAGGGCTATTGTAAGTGAGTGGAAAGCCGACACATGCATTAATTTGGTGAGACTCAGCCGTAAATAAAATGTCATGGTTGACAGATGTACGAACTTCTGCCTCGTTGAGAAGAACCAGTAAGGTATTGTTCCAACCTGATTTGGAGGCGATATACGATGCAAAATATGACACATTCGAACCCTCACGCATTTTTATCTCTAACCATCCAAATGGTCTTAACCCTCTATTTGAAGAAGAATTCTGCTGTGGTGAATGACCTGCACGGAAAAGTTCCACATCTTTGCTAGGCTCTCTAGTCGGGACTTTAAGCACCGCTTCATCTTTGATAATAATAGATATCTGGAAACCTCCATACTGTCGTATTGCACCAGGTGAGTCATCTATGACTGTTGGTTCAGCATTACGGGCCAAACTGGGAAAAAATGCTTGCTGTAACGGAATTCTTTGCTTGTTTGCCCAAGGGCCATAATTGATAGTGGCCATTGAAAATGCGACTTCGAGTCCATGTTCTGGGCTTAAGTTTTGACTCGAAGAATTGGAACCTGGTACTTTGTTATTCAACCGTACCATTCCAGGGTAGTCATAGTAGTATACTATTCTGGTGGATGTAGAATCAACGATTAAGCTGTACTTTGCGTATTCTTCTTCCGTGTTTACTCTTGTTAAGTACATGTCTTCCAGTTCATCAAGATACCGTCGAAGTCCCTTCCACTCTGCATCAATTTCTTTGTCTTGCGGTTCATTCAAGTTTTGCTCTTTTCTCATTGATCGTGAAAGTTTACTGAGTGCAACTTGGAACTTGAACCAGTATTTGTACCTCTTAATATCCTTGAGAGGACTATGTCTGTATTTCAGAACAATTGGCACTGTTTCCATCTTGTTCTTTGAGTACCGAAACTTATCATATGCAATATTGGGCTTCATCCAGACTTGAAAAGACTCTAAATTTAAGTCATAGAGGAAGCGGCAAGGATCAGCGTCATTTGGCGCTCTGGAAACATCCATTATTCCATCTGCCGACTTGTAAGAGAGCACTAAAATAGTCGGGGTTACCACGTTTCCCAAAACAACGGCTCCCTTGCGCACAGTGATTTGCAAAGGCAAGAACCGTAACATTATTTTTAGCCACGATTGCACCTTGGAGTAATCAAATTTAATTTTGGTCTTTTCCTCATAAGGTGTGCCACTTCCCATTGATGATGATTCTGACTGGGTCGATGGCTTTGTGTTTGTTCGAAACCTCAAATTTGAAGCGGATGCTCCCACCTCTTCATTATTTTGGTCATACTTTGCAGTGACATCGGATGATGACAGGAATTTGGCATTTCCCTTTTCCTCATCCTGCTTCTCCTTGTTAAGGAACTCCTGTATGTTGTCGTAAACAACGCTCCTGTTGTACATGAAAATCTCAAGTCCGTCAACCAAAAGCAGAAAACGCGACGGGAGCCGTTCATTCTCACTCCGCTCTGAATCCTTCTGTGTTTCCGAGAAGAATTCGGGAATTCTCGCTAGTCGCACAAGCCAGAAGCGCCATGACAAGTTCATACTCAACACCGAGATCGACCAATCTGCATTCATCATGGTAAGATTTTTGGCAAGTATACGCCCTCCAAGAAAAGATACTTGTAGTGCCTCCACATTTATCCTTACTTTGCATGTCTTCCATAGGGTTGCTTTTAGCAATGCAGACACTACCACCCCCACGAGCCGGTTGAAGTAAAATGTGAACGCAAGCGCCAAGATAAGAAGCAACACCCAGTCCAGTAAGTATATCCATGTCGAAACCTGTGGAGGGGACGACAAGATCACTGACTGACTGTCAGAGAACGGCCACATGTCTGTACTTGACGTTGTCTAGATGGCTGAGCTAAAACATCATGCCTATAGTGCCTTCAAAAGTATCGTTTGTCACGTGATAAACGTGTGATTGTGTATCACGTGTGTTGTGACCAAAACAAAACAAACCGTTTAGCTTGTCCTGTAACTTCTCTTTACAGAAGGGTGCAATGAGCAATCCACAGCTTTTCCTAGATCAGGAAAACCTGACGAGAGGCGTCGATATTCACGCAAAGCAGAATGTATCTTTGGCTAAGAGTGAACCTGAGAACAGGCCAGTCTTGAGGACTAAGTCGACGTTAGAAAACTCGCACCCAAGTCGTAAAAACGTGAGAGTACCTCTTGGTGGAAAAAGTCAGAATGGAAGCACCACGCCGGCTCAGCCAGCGAAGAATTCCCGACGAGTGCTCGTGCCTCGTGTGCCTACTTTATCGAAGGCCAATTCGTCTTTGGGGTTTACGCCCAAGCAAACTCCTGCTTTTATGAGACAGCAGGCGAAGCCAGAATCGGAAACACGGCCTATGGCTACTCCCGTTTTAGAAACCAGTTTCTCCCCTGCTGTGGAACAGTTGAATTCTCGAAACGCGGCGAGAGGAGCCGAGTTGGTGGAGAAACATCATGCAACTGACAACTTATCCAAACCAGAGAGAGGAGGTGTTGTGGCACCAGGGCCGACCAACTTGCTCAAATTTTCAAACGAGACGGCAATCCTCCATGCTTCGAATTTAAGAGTGCACGACACACAGATCAACAATGTTGATCCTGAGAAACGGCATAGCCCTAAGCGCCTGTCTAGTTGGCTTCTGGGCGCCGAAAATGCTAGATATGAAAAGACAAATACCCCTGACCAGAAACGTAAAAGTCAGATATTGGCAAACTTGGAGAAAAATGGGTTTGAGATTGAGAACATGCCCGATTCCGAGTCTTCGCCTCTTGCATATCATCCTGCAGACATGCTGCCCTTATCCAGCAAGGACTTGGAGCTTTTTTCAAATGTGCACCGTGGCGACGAATCACAGATACAAGCAAATGCGCAAAAGTTGTCTCTAGAGGATATTGAATTGGGTCAAGTTCTCTACGATGAATCCTTTCGGGAAGAGAATGCAAGTTCGCCAGCCATCGGTTTGTCCATAGATGAATTACGCGACTTGTTGGATTAGAAATAGCATCCGCCTTTCAATTCTTGTATATTCCTGCTGGGTTTTAGCGGGATCTTCGTTACTTTGCAGGTTCTATTAAATATATGTACAATGCACTAAGCGTTATCTGAACTATTTCCAAGATTCACATGTATCAATAAACTTTTATTGCTGGTGGCATTCAGGGATACCGGTATCTTCCTCGTAGGGGTTGTGGAAGTGATTCTGTTGCTCCTCCTCGGGTGCCACTTCAGGCGCGTATTCCGGCAAAGACTCTTTCTTAAAAATTGTAAAATCTGTCACCGTTTCAACATTTGCTTCTGCACCTAACGCGCTGTCCAATTCCAGCGATGCTGAATTCTTCATTCCTGGCAATAAGTTGCTCATCTTGACCAAATCGTTCTTTTCCAAGTACCAGCTATCCTGCGGAAACTCAATCTCTACCTCCACAAATAAGTCACCACGCTGCAATCCATTCTTTTGAAACCACGCTGATATTCCTGACTCCTTTTCGCGCGGCATTCCCTCATTCTTGATCCTAAGGTAATCGCCAGGGCGGATAACTTTACCAGGCGGCGATGCCACTTTCACTACGCGTCCATCCAACAGCTTTGCAATCACCCGTGAGAAGCCACACAAGGCATCGACTAGAGAAATCAGCATCTTGCAGTACAAGTCGTTCTCGCGGCGCGTGTATACGGCGTGTTCCAGACAAGTGTAGTTCAATACCACATCGCCAGTAGTACAGCCGGGCGCCTCGTCGGCTTCACCTTTGAGAACAACAGTTCCCGTAGACTTGGCTCCCGCGGGAATCTCAAACTCGAGAATCTTTGTCTCGTCCACAACCTTCTTGCCCTTGCACCGCTTGCACAAGTCCTTCAGGCGGCACTGCTTGCCTGCACCCTTGCACGTTTCACACATGGCATGCTCTTGGGTGACCACTCCTGGTCGCACCCGCCGAATTCGCCTTACCAGGCCCTTACCCTCACAGGTTAAACATGCTTTCCATGTGGCATTCTTTTTAGCTCCCAGACCGGAACAGTGCAGGCACAAAACGTCTCTCGTCGACGTTGTCTTTATTGTCTTGCCCTTGTATAAATCATCTAAAGTCACCGTAACTTCAATCACTGCATCATCCGTCCGTGTAGGCGCATTACCGAAGCCACCACGTCCCCCAGCAGCGTCGCCATTCATATTATGGAAAAAGTTGTTAAAGTCGTCGCCGCCGTACTCGCGGCCTCCAGAGCCGAAATAACCATCAAAAGGGTTCCCTGAGAACTCTGGTTGCGCTCCAGTACCATCTGTCGTTCCATACAAGTCGTAATCTCGCCGCTTGTCGTCGTCATTCAATATCTCGTATGCATGGGAAATCTCCTTGAATTTGAGTTCCGCAGATTCGCGATCCTCTTCAGCAGCTTTATCGGGATGATACCGCAAAGCCAACTTACGGTATGCCCTCTTGATCTCCGATTGGGTCGCAGATGCTTCCACATCAAGTACCCCGTACAAATCTAACGACATGGCCCTTGTGTGTATGTCTAACTCCAATCGCTTCTTGTATATTTTAGTCATGTGATGTCAATTTTTGATTATGTAATGATGATGTAATCAATGGTCCCTACAGCGGCTACCAGATTCGTCTGGCTTCTCGAGACAAGGCATCCACTGCAATTCATGCTCAGTTTTCCCTCAATCACCCACTTATTGGTTAACTTTTTGACCTAATCCCATCTTTTATTTAATTTCATTATAACGGCTGGAATTTTACTCCCAGATCCTTCACTGAAATCTTAGGCGCGATCCGCATGCAACTTTAACAGGCATCTTGGGCGTGATACGCATGCAACTTTAACAGGCCTTGGAAAGCGCATATTCTTACTCTTACCTTCGCTATTCATGATCTTCTCTCGACTTTGGTCACAAAAATCTTTGTCTTTAATTATTCTTGAGCGTTTGTAACTCTCAAATAATAGAAGTGACCTGTTCGAGGCTAACCCTCTAAACATTTATCCCACCAAGTATCCATTGCTCCTTCGCACTCGGCTAAACCCTGAAAAATTAAAAACACGGCACTTGTCGGTGTCATTTACTGTCTACTATCTAGATGCTACAGTTCCCGCTGAAAGAAGTAAGTACGATTTGATTTTAGGGGTATTGTGGGTATTTTTGAGGAGTTGCGGCTAGAGCCAGACTCTTGAGTAACACAAAACAGTTCAAGAAGTGTTTTAGAAATGATTGAACAGGTGAGATAGTTACGATTCGAAAGGTTACCAATTATGTCATAAAGTTCAAGAAATGTGACATAATTGTAGATTGTCAGAAAACCTACAAAAATTCAAACATGGGGCCAGCCTAAATTTTAAATAACACGTCATAAGACTCTGGGGATCCGAGATCATACATATTACCCCTATTATCCTTTGATGCGAATGTAGAGTGTGTTGGTGGCGCAGTAGAACCCCTTGAAGTATTAAGAAACGAAAAGATCCACAACGCAATAAAGTAGGGGTGAGACTTCATTGCAGCACAATAACGAAGCATTGGGTGTATGGCGTTGTCACAAATCATAATTATTAGTTCAATTATCTACTGCATGGTATGACCTCGTAGTCAGAATATGTTGTGACCACTTATATTGTCACCACTTGATTACACAAGGCAGGAATAGGGGCAGAAGGGGGTTATTTGATGGTCAACCAAGGCGCGTGTTGTCATGTGATATAATAAAAGGATACGTCACGTGTCAGTCAAAATACCAACAAAAAAAGAATCGACACGAGCAGGGTTCGAACCTGCGCGGGCAGAGCCCACTGGAACCTGCATCCAGCGCCTTAACCACTCGGCCATCGTATCCGATTTCCTTGAGATTCCGACTTTGCGTACTGCTTTGAGGTGATGTGGTTTGTAGTTAAATCTCATTTACAAAGCCTTGCTACCCTTTTTTTGGACCCTAATCTACAATTCCTTCTGAAGAAAGTACTCACCGACCCATGAGCTACATCTCACTCTATACTCCCATCAACACGCCACACTTTTTTGGCTTCTAGCTAATTGCTAAAGTTTGAGCCACACACGACTAGTAGTCGACAAAAAAACAGCCAACGCGCCGGGCAGGTTGCGGTCATCAAAGCCTTTACAAGTTCACAGCTCTTCACAATGGTACGTTTACCGGTTTCTGCATGGAGAATGCGTTACTAACACATTAAAGTCTAGATCTGGGTATGTTGTCTTTTAAGCGCCACTTGCGCAGTACTAACGATTGCAGAGTTGCCGTTGCCGACGAGTCTTTAGCCGCGTTCAATGATTTGAAGTTGGGCAAGAAGCACAAGTTCATCATCTTCGCCCTCAATGATGCAAAGACCGAGATTGTAGTCGAGGAGACCTCCTCCAATGCCGACTACGATGCCTTCTTGGAGAAGTTGCCTGAAAATGAGTGCAAGTACGCAATCTACGACTTTGAGTACGAGCTCGGTGGAGGCGAGGGCAAGCGCTCTAAAATTGTTTTCTTGACGTGGTCGCCGGACACCGCGCCTATCCGCGCCAAGATGGTGTACGCCTCCTCCAAGGACGCATTGAGAAGAGCCCTCAATGGTATCTCTACCGACGTCCAGGGTACCGACTTCTCGGAAGTTGCTTACGAGTCTGTCTTGGAGAGAGTCAGCCGTGGTGCTGGCTCACACTAAGTTGTAGGTTTGTATGTAATAAACCGGGGCCCTGATCCCAAAGATGGTTAACAAATAAATACATCTAAGTGATTCGTTTTCCATTTCTCCTTTTCTCTTCTAATGTCGTTGTCGTTGTCGTCGTCGTCGTCGTCGTCGCCATCGCCGTCATCTTCGCCATCGCCATCGTCGTCGTCGTCGTCATTCTCTTCTATTGTCGTTGTCGTCGATAAGCAAAGATGCAAAATGACAAAAGATCCTTGCCGCTGACCCGGGAAAGGAAAAAGCGCTGCCATTAGAATCGGCAGCCTTTGCCAACCTTCTCATTCCCCGACTTCTTTACCCGGGTCGCTGTGGATATCATACTCAGGTCTGTGGCAGTGCTTTATAGTCTGTGGGACCGTCTATCTTACACCGCCAAACCTGCTGCTCACTGTGGACGATTTTGGTTGCATTTGCTGCTATGCCACCGGCGAAGCTCCCACGAGCCACGCTCGAGCAGAAGATTCAGATTCTAGACTTCTACCACGGATCCAACAGACCCCAGCTGGAGACTGTTGACAGGTTCAAAGCAGAGGTGCTGATCTCAACGTCGAGTTTTAGTGAGTGGATCAAAAATGAGCAAGATTTGCGCTCGAGGTTGGGCCAGGCGGGAACGTCTGTGTTCTCAAAGAACTCGAGGCGTAAAGTCAAATTCAAGTACGAGAAGATCAACCGAGCGATGGATCTCTTGGTGAGTTCTCGGCTAGAGCGCAACGAAGTTGTGAATGAGCCAATTTTACGTGAGCACTGGTCCATCTACGCCCACCAGTACGGGGTGGAAGATCCCAAGCGGCTAGTTGCATACTCACATGGCTGGCTAAGCCAGTTTAAAAAGCGGCATGGGTTGAATAAGGCGCGGCTTGGTGGGGGAGTGCTGAACCGGGATCCGGCGAGCAGCCCACTGGACGACTCGCTTGAGAGCTCGACAGTGGACGAGAGCGGCGACAGCCGTCGAACGTCATCTGTCATTTCTAACTCCGCGTTGGGCTCCCACGCAGCAATCCGCTCGGCAGCGGGCCTGGCGTTTGCCGACCCACAGGAAGGCTACTCATCACTAGCACAAAAAGAGGAATCAGTCAACACCATCGCCAGTAGTACGAGTGCTCCAGGAAATAGAGAGTCGAGAACGACAGCACCGGTAATCTACGACTTGTTGAACCAGCGCCAACAGCCCGGCCAGCTGCCATCGGTGCTTACAAAGTTTCCAGCGCCCACGCCAGTTTACGCAAATGAGTCAACGGGTCTCAACCTCACCAACTTCTCGATGTACCCACTGGAAAATGGTGAACAGCTCCAACAGCAACTCCAGCTCCAGCAACAGCAGCAGCTTCAGCGCGGGCAGCACGTTCAACACCAACATCACCACCCGGAGCACCCGCACCAGCTTGGTAACCAGCCGCTGCACCAGATTAGCCAGCCGCAACAGCATTTGTCCCGTGATAGCACACCCAAGCATCACAGGCAGCCACCCACACAACTGCATTTCCATAAGGATCCACCTTATGAGTTCCAAAACGTTCGATCCCGCTTTCCAAAGCAGAAGGAGTTTGAGAATGTCCAGGGGCAACTTAACACACCACCGTCGCAGCCATTTGAAAGCCGCCAGAGACCTGCCGGAGTTCCGGTGCGCGCTGTTTCCGGCAGCTCTACATCGGCATCGACCTCTTTATCTACGAATGGCGATTCACCCTCGAGCAATCCTGCAAAAAATGTTGGTGTTATTGGTAGAGGTAGCACCACTTCGCCAAGCAGCGGAAGCAATTCAATAAAGCAAGGGGCGTTTCCACACGCTACCCTAGATATTGCCGAAGCGCTAGTTGCTGGAGGGGATGCGTCTTTGTCCTTCAATGCGACTGATATTGAGCGGTTTATCTACATGTTTGCTGACAGATTCTTCCATGACAACCAGTATGACTATCCCCAAACCATCAAGGTTTTCCAGGAGTTCAAGTCGTCATTTTTCAATGAAAGGATTTTGAATATTAGGGCTGCCCAGCAACAGAAGCAGAAGCAACAGCAGGAACTGAGTCAAAATCAACAGCAACAATTACAACACTTGCAACAGCAGCAGCAGCAGCAGCAGCAGCAGCAGCAGCAACAGCAACAGCAGCAACAGCAGCAACAGCAACAGCAACAGCAACAGCAGCAGCAGCAGCAGCAGCAGCAGCAACAGCAACAGCAGCAACAACAGCAGCAGCAGCAGCAACAACAACAACAACAGCAGCAGCAGATAGATCAACAGAATCAGCAGAACCTGCAAACCCAGCAGAATCAGCAGACTCAACAAACTCAGCAAAATCAGCAAAGCCAACCGGATGCTCGTCAACAGCAGCCTGCTCGACCGACCAATACCTCTGACTGGATATCTCAAATAAGGTCTAATCAACAGGGCGGGCCGCGTGGAGCACAACAAGGCACGCCACAAAGTGGTCCCCCAAGCGTCCAGCAGGGAGACCAGCAAAATGCGCAGGTTTTACACCACATTACGCAACAACCGCGGCAACTACAAACGCGACCAGTTCCATTCGCAACTCACCCGCAGCAGCACTCACAAGTGCAAATGTCTGCAATCGACGACTATTTCTTGCGCACGACCGCGTCGTCCGGTCAGGATAGCCCGGTAACTTCTAGTTCCACTGGCTCTGGTACAAATTTGCTTCCAAATATGTAGCTACCGAGGTTTCCTCCACTGTGCATCCACGCTTCCTTTGCAAGTCTGCTATGAAGAAGCCAGAAAATGCATATCGGCTACAGAACTACACGCTCAACTGAGCCAAAATCACTCTAGTGAGGCCAACCTAGTGAGGCCAACCCAGTGAGCTATAGTGAAGTTGGACTCTCAAGTGAATTCTGCTAGTCGCCATACCCATCATCGTATATAATCAATATAGCACTTTCGAGGCCATAAACAAAATTCGAGACTGGAAATATCCCCGCAATGATTAGCGTGCTCTGGATCGGACTCGGCGGCGTGGGCATCGTAGGTTGTCACACGCTCGACGCGAGCGGGACCGCTGAGGTCACTGCTATTGTTAGGAGCGACTACGACCGCGTACGCGAGAGCGGCTATACAATTGTGCAGCAGCAGGAGCATGGACCCGACTTGGTGCAGGCTGAGGGGTACAGACCAAAGCACATGTTCAGATCATTGAAGGAATTGGCCGAGGCGCGGAAGGAGCCGTTCGACTACATCGTGGTGTCTACCAAGATTGTCGTTCCCACACAGAGTTCCGGGTCGTACATTTGGGACGAGCTCGCGCTCTACCCGCAATGGCTCTTGCTGGACAAGCGGACAAGCATAGTGTTGATGCAGAATGGTATAGACATTGAGCTCTACTGGAGCGGTTTTGCGGGCCGCGCGGAGATGGTGAGTGGCGTTTCGTACATCAGCAGCGTCAACTCTGGTGGTTCTGTTGTGATGACGTCGGCGGACCGTGTCCATTTTGGTGCGTTTCAGGACCATGCTTCGCAGCAGGCTCTTGATGCTGTGGAGAAATTTGCTAGCGCGTACCGGGCGGATGGAAACACTTCCACGGTTGACAAAAACGTGCGCTTGACGCGGTGGTGCAAGCTCTTGTACAATGCCTCGTTCAACACTGTGTGTTGCTTGACTGACTTGGATGTGGGGAAGATTTATGAGCTCAAGGACTCCAACAGCATAATTGACCGCGTGTTTGTTCCATTGATGAAGGAGATCCAGTTGGTTGCTAACGGAGACATGGCACTGCGTGGTCAGGGGGCCGCGTTGTTGGGAGACAGCTACATTGAGCAAATGCTAAAGTGGACCGAAGAGGGCGACGCCCCGCTCAACTACCGACCCTCCATGTTGGTAGACTCCCGGTCGGGCCGTTTGATAGAGTTGGAGTCAATTTTGGGCAACGTGGTTCGGTTGCATTCCAAAGCTGGCATTACCGAACCTATACCGTACTTGACGTTTTTGTACGCTATGCTCACAATAGTTCAGCATCGCTTGGAAAGTAAGTAGTAGTGTTATTGGCTTTGATTCTGACGTATATACTCTATACTTTTCTCGTCTGTAATCTCTACGACCAAGCGCGGACCCGGATCTATAACAAGCTGGTTGTACTTTTTGGTGCTGGTGCAGTCACTACAGTTTTGGCATTGCTTCGTTCCATCTTCAAGTACCAACTCCCGTCCGCTTCCACAGCCACCGACATCATTTTTGACCTTGCTTTCGTCATTCATCGATAATGGTCGTTGTACACAGCTATAGTCGTCCTTGCCAACAGAAACCACCCAATGTTGTTTCTAGACAGCAAAACTCGTTAAATAACAATATTTTACATTGGCCGCAAAATGCATTTTTTTGCCGATATTCGGCTTTCGCAGCCAAAAGCTCAAATCAATAGTAGTTCCTTATATAAAATCTAGCGACTATGGTTCTGTTGAGAGAAACTAATACCTATTATCATGATTCCGAGTGTTATAGCGAGGAACTTTAACTTCAAACCGTCGTCAACGAGCAGCTGGTCGTGTTTTTTCTTTGAGTTTTGCTTTCCGCTTGACTTTGCAGAACCGCCAATGATCAAGTACTGAATTTGCTTCAACACACCAATTTCCTCTTCCAGTGCAGACGAGGGTGAGGTGATATCCAGTACGTCACTCTGGGCGCTGCCCAAAGAGACATTATTTGAGGCTGGGGTCTCGGCAGTGAATGTCTCTGTGCTGTATCTCAAATCGTCCGAGCGATGAGAGCGGTAGCGCGACTGCCTCACATCAAAGGAATCATCTCCATCTATGCATCCTGTGTACTCCGTTATGTTCAAATATGCATCAATATCGGCCGAAAAGCGACGCTTGTTGTCGTTTCCACAGAGCGACATGAATCCGTAGTCGTCTATATCGTTATTAGGCACCTCTGAGAAAGCAGAAGAAGTATCTTGAGGTGGGGGGTTGAATCCGGTCTGTTCTTGAACAAGGCCAGGTGATAGAAGGCGTGCTCGGCGCTTATCCAGCTCCGTTCCTGCCAGATAGCGTTTAGAAAGGATAGGGTTGATGGATACCAGCCTCAAGACCCGCTTCTTATGTATGAGTTCAGCTTTTGACTGCTCGATAAGCTTAGCATCAGAGTACTCAATGGTTTTGGTCACGGCGCTAAGAGCTCTTAACGTCCTGGCCGATTCCTTTTTGGTGAGTTTCTTGATGCTCTGCTTTTGTTTTTGCAATTCAAAGCCAATATAAGACAAGAGCTTCTCGTTCTGTAGCTTGAGTGACTGTAACTCAAACTTGAGTTTAACAATCTCTTGAGATGTCATCTCCAGGCCATTTGGCTCCGCGGCCCAACTCAGGCGTACCAGCAGAGATGGCGTCGCAAAAGAATTTCGGTTGGAACCTGCCGTATCAACGTCATATCCCAGTAATGCGTAAAATGCATTATCACGAACAGTGGTAGCCTCGCTGTGCTGATTATCTTCATTAGGGATTTCCTCTTCCTCTATTGTGTTTCGTTTGTTGAAGTCAACCGTATTCCGCTTTGTTGAGTCCCGTTCCGGAACTGACGTGCTCCTAATCCCTAGTGCCAGAGCCTGTGATTCAAATTCTACCATTATTGGAACAATATCATGACTCTTGTAGCGGGAATGGTGTGGCTTTGACGAAGAGTATCTGCGGGTAGTGCTATCTATGACTTCGCCATCTAGACTTGCGCCATTTTGACCAGAGTTTGTTGTCAATTTCAATGGTGACAAGACAAACTCATTAGTATCCACACGTGGCGACGAACGTAACTTTATTGGCATAGACTGTCTCTTGCGAGCCACTTCCAAGTTACCAACCAACATCGAGTCTCGCTTGGACAGGCGCAGTGCCACTGTAGGCTTTGCAGGGGAGGGCGGAAACTGGTAGTTCTCGCTTGTTTGCAATGGTGGGTATTCTTTGATGGGTGACGACTGGTTGTTTGCCAATTCTTCGGCAAGGCTTTGCTTCACTAAGGAGAACCTTTTGCTCGGTGTTTCTATGTCCAATGGCGCCAAGACAGACGCATCTTTTTCCATGCTATAATCCATCAGCAGGTCGATATCTGACAAATCATTCATTGTGTGAACGGCAAAGTTTGTTATGCTGTCCTCCTTTCCCTGACTCTCCAGCGCTGCCTCCTCTCCTTTCTCTTCTAAAAATTCCTCCTTACCCCTGTAGTCACGTAACTCTACGCTCAAGTCTGTACCGCTCGGGCTAGCACTCATTGCATTTTTTTCAATCAAAAACTCATTCTCCTTGGTTAAGTGCTCAATCTGATCAATCAACACCACCTTTGCATTCCGCTCCAACTCGAAGTTGGACTTAAGCACCTTAAAGTCTTTCAAGAGAGTAGTGAACTTGGCAGAGATGTTTACAATGTCCTGGAGGTCTTGCAGAGGAGGCGGAACGACCATCTTGCGTTCTAATTCAGCACGCTCATTCTCCAGCTTCTTTAACTCCTTCTTCAATTCCAACAACTTCGCAGTCAATACCTCAATCGCCGCCTTGTGTAAATCAGACTCCTTCTGCATCATAGCCAAGAGGTTTTCCTCCTTCTCTTCCAACAGCTTGATGTACACCTGCTGCCTCGCTAGCGACTCTTGCTGCTCCAACAAGACAATCTCCTTTGAGCATAATTCTGACTCAAGAATAGTGTGCTCTTTCTCAATAGCATTCTTCGCTAGGAGTAAGTTGGTGTACTGCCGATGGAGCACATTGTACTCGCCCTCGAGTAAGGACGCGGTTGACGCACTCACACCACCCAACTCCACGTCGGTGCGCTTTCGCAATCTCAGTCGCGTCGGCAGACGGTTTCCGTCTCGCTCCATGTAGCTTCCTAAACCCGTGGGTACGTCTCGCGACACACGGCCTTGTTCCAGTAGTCCTGATGTTGGGCGCGCAGGACTGGGCTTGCTTGGTAACGGGCCGTTCTTGCCCACTCCAAATTGCACAAGAGGATCAAGATTCTCTTGGTCAAACAGTACCGGGTCCATGCCAGCGGCTCATATGTTTTCTGCCAGTGTTGGTGTGTCTGGTAAACCAGCTGGTGATCTGTAATTTTTGGTTTGTTTGTTTTTTGTGATTCCTATTTGGGCCCAATGAAGCAGAGGACAGTACAAAACATAAAAGCGTCCAGGCGCCACAACGGCGCGTCGCGACGGGACACAGCCGGCCTCATCAAACAGAGGTGATCGCGATGAATATGTTCCACTTTTACTTGCTGATTTTTGGTCTCTGGAGCTCATTTCAGAACAACTACAATACCAAGTAGAACAATTATTTAATAGACCGTCTATATGCTTGATGGGGCCGCGTCTGACGGAATACCGCCTCCCATATCTTCCTCCTATATCTTCTCTTCATCCACATCTCTTACATCCTCACCTTTTGCCTCCTCAGCTCTTTGGCTTACCTTCTTCACCTCGTCCAAACATCTTCTCCCGTCTCCAAAAACCAGTTTGACCTCTCATCAATTTTGTCTATTTTTCCAACTTCTGCGGTTGCGCCAGCAACGCCTGCCTTACTGACGAGCCCAGGTTCAATTTGGCGGACATGTCGTGCTTGGTGATATTGGCTCTAATAATACGCGGATCCGAGCGAAGCGTTCTCAACAACTGAGCCTGTACTGTACTCAGAACATCGAAGTTCATAGTGAAGTGGTATCCTTGGAAATGGCGCTCCTGCTGCTTGGATACAATCTTGGTCAATGGGCGAGCACCCATGCTGGTGATTTCGCGGATAATACCACGGTTGTTGAGGATCAACTTGCCTATAGTAGAAACAATCTTGACCGCATCCTGACTGGTTTTCACGGGATCCGCTATACGCGCTATGGCGAAAAGCTCGTAGTGCATGCTGTGCGGAGGAGCTAGTAGTGAGCAGTGTCCTGTGAAGAACGAAAATTTATCGTCTGGAATAACATGCAAATTAAATGAATATTAAAAGTACAAATTATAAAAGCACGTTAAATGCACGTGTCAGAAAATTAGGAAGATCAGAAGCAGTAGTAGTAGAAGTGGTAGAAGTGGTAGAAGTGGTAGAAGTGGTAGAAGTGGTAGAAGTGGTAGAAGTGGTAGAAGTGGTAGAAGTGGTAGAAGTGGTAGAAGTGGTAGAAGTGGTAGAAGTGGTAGTAAGTTAGGAGAGTATTATAATCTGTAGAATTAAAATTTAAAGTTGGGTTCTGTAGATAGAGATACGCTGTAATAACTATTCTCTGAGTATCTTTTTAATCATTTTCTGATCAAATTTCAACATCTGAAGATCTAATCAAATCAATGCCCGCAATGAGAAGAGCCAGACGAACAGAACAAACAATACCCTACCAACTAAGCCCAAATCAGAGCCTAGCTTTGGTGATCCAATTAGAACAAAACATCTGGGGTAATCACGTGATCATTCCATGTTCTCCACACCAGCGAGCGACAGAGACAAGCTGCTTCTTTACAGGTAGCGGGAGATAGGTCATATTCATACATTCTGACTTCCATTATATAGGCACAGTGTAGAACACCCCCAGTCACCCTCCAGTCTTCTTCTTTTGCTTGTCGGCTATCCGCCAATCGCATATATGTCTTAATCATCTCACGTGATATTGATAATATCACGTGAGATGACAATTTATAAGTCGACAAGTTTGCACCCAAAGGCTTAGGCGACAACCATGGCTACCAATATCACTTGGCACGGTAGCGTGACTCACGAAGAGCGCCTGGTGTTGCGTAAACAACGTGGTGTGACTGTATGGCTTACAGGTCTTTCTGCGAGCGGAAAGCTGGTTATTGCTTGTGCTCTTGAGCAGCTGCTTCTTACCAAAGGTGTGAATGCGTACCGTCTTGACGGCGACAACGTGCGTTTTGGATTGAACAAGGACTTGGGATTCACCGAGGCCGACCGTAACGAGAACATCAGACGTGTAGCAGAGGTTTCCCGCTTGTTTTCCGACTCATGCTGCGTCACGATTTCGAGTTTTATCAGCCCCTACAAGGCTGACCGCCGCATTGCGCGTGAGTTGCACGACAAGGACGGCTTGCCCTTCGTCGAGGTCTTTGTCGACGTACCGCTCGCTGTCGCAGAAGAGCGCGACCCCAAGGGTTTGTACAAGAAAGCGCGCCAAGGTATCATCAAGGACTTTACCGGCATTAGCGCCCCATACGAGACTCCGGAGAATGCGGAGATTCACTTGGAGAACTCCGGTGCCGCGACTGTCGAGGAGATGGCGCAGCGTATCACTGCCTACTTGGTGGAACACAAGTATATAAAGGACTTGTAGTTATTTATTCCAATTACTGTGGCCTCATTGCTACCCCCTCTTTAAACTATCTAGTCTTGCCTGCAAGTCGATCTCGTCGGAGTCGCCAACGCCAGATCCGATTGCCTCCGGAACCCGCTCATTTTCGTGTCCAGCCAGTATTCCGCTAGGCGTGTCCTTAAGCGTGCTGTTCAAGTCAACTCCCAATTCGTCGAGAACCTTGTTCAAGACCTCGTCAACCCCTTCCTCACCTTCAAACTCGTCCTCGCCCATCACATCGTCAATCGCGTCGTCCATAAACTCTTGTTTCTGGTCCATCATATCGTTTTCCCGCGCAAACTCCTGTGCTATGCGCAGAAGCTGGGGAAGGTTCAACTGGCGGTTCATGCCACCAAGTACTCTAGTTGCATCCCGCATCAGTGACGCCATCTGCTGGTTCGACCGCACCAGCTGCACACGGAGCGAAATCGCCTGGAGCTGCGCCTTCATCAGTCCAAACTTGGTAATGTAGCCACGCGTACGCACTAAATCCTTCGCTTGTATGCGTGCCGAAGCCATCTGACCCGCCTTGGCCAGCTTTCGAATCTCCCCAATAAGCTTCTTTTCCTGCGCTTGAAGCTTCGTAGCTTCTCGAGCGAGCTCTCTCTGTGTCTTCTCTAGAGAGCGCTGGTTCTTGCGGAGCCGCTCCTGCGGCGTGAGCTTCTTTCCGAAGGCCCACTCTAACAAAGACATGCTCGCCGCCAATCTGCCCGTTATGCGGGTTCTGGTTTCTCGAAATATAAAAATGATTAATCACGTGACACATACCAATGAGTAGCCTTAATTCTCATAAACTTGATAGCAAAACTGTTTTTGAAGATGATGCAAATTTGGTCCTGCAAATGGTAGCACATACTAGCAATTACACATGGGACTAATGGCTTCTTTAAAGCTTTAATTTACTGGGTTCTGAGCCAAAATGGCGTGCAACTTGGCCATGATTTCTTCATCGACATTTTGGTTCACATCCTCAATGCCATACTTGTAGATAGTCTTGACTCCCAAGAGAGCTGCAATTGCGCAGACAACAAGTGCAACGTAGCCACGTGTTGTGAAGCCGTCTGGCAAAGGTGCGTGCTGGGTGCGTTCTCCTTCGAGATTGAGCCAGTCAATATGGTTTCCAGCAGCATTGCCCTTAATTGGAACAGTTGCAGCATGACATATATCAATGTGGTTTTGGGTTAGGTTCTGCTGCTGTTGCAACAAGTGAGGCAGTTCTACCAACACGATCGCCAAGCCCTGCTCCAAGTGCCAGTCAACGTGGCAATGAAAGAACCATACTCCTGGATTGTCGCTCACAAACCTGAGAACAATATAGCCATTCGCATTCACCTCAATTGTATCGCGGACCAAAGGAAACTCCTTGTACGACGCTGAATCTTCGCCAGAGTATAAAATCTGATCTTCTTCGGTCCCCTCCGGCAGTCTGTAAACCACTTGGAAGGTGTGACCATGCAAGTGAAACGGGTGCTTGCCCGGATCCAAGTTGTTGAGCACAATTTCAACAACCTCGTTTGGCTGGAGCACAAATGTGTTTGTGTTGGTGCCGTAGATTGCGGCATTGTCTGCATGTTTCCCGGCAGAAAGCACCGACATGAGGGTCGGGACCTTGGGCGGTGTGTACGATAACTCATTAAAACACGCATACGTAACGCCGTCGCCTAACACCTCCATCGAAAGGTTAAGAATAATTTGATAGTCAGGATCGGCCAACAACAGAGTCTTCATAAATGGTACCAACTCTTTAAAGTCGTCAACTGGGTTGATTCCCTTGACAGTCTTCTCAAAGCTCTTCTTAAGCCGCAGAGGCAAGGACTCCGCGTGGTTGTAAACCATGTAGTTTGTGGATACCAACTCCAACTCCTCCGGAACAAAATCTAGCATATCCTTATCCATCACATTTACAATTCTATAATTGTGCTCCACCAGCGCCTTGGTAGTGAGTAAAACGGAGTACCGCTGAGCAGCCGTAAGGTACAACGAGTCCACCACTACTGGCTTGACAAATACTCCATCAACTTCCACTATCGTGAGCTTGTGATCTTCAAAGTAGACATACTGCGATGCAAACAATGCCATATTGACAAAGCGCAACAAGTATGTGGTGCTAGGCTGCACTGACCAGGTTGAATTCCGTGTATTATTAAAGAGCGCGTTCTGAGGAATCGGTTCTGCACCGGTAGGGTTGTATCGACTCATAAACAGCTTCATTATATCAGTTGACTCCTCGTGATAATGATCTCCAAGTGGAATCAACACCTCCTCATCAAACTCAGGAAGACCCACTTTTTCGAGCGTCTCTTCCACTACGAACATACCACGCAATCCGTCTGAGTATTGAGCTCCACTATGCGAGTGGTACCAGTATGTTCCCAGCTGCTCCACATTAAAGTCGTACACAAACGTTTTGCCAGGCGGGATGGGGCATTGCGTCACCATCTCAGGGCCGTCCATCGCATTTTGGCCACGCATGAAGAGCCCGTGGAAATGAATCAGGGTATTCCTATCGTCGAGGCGATTCGTCAAGTGAATACGTACATTGTCGCCTCTTTGAACTTTGATCGTTGGGCACGGCCACTCGTTGTTGATCCCTATCATCCGTCTGCTATGCATGCCATCAGGGTTCGCCGTCACATAAGTGACATCGAAATGAAACTCTCTCAACGCCGCATGTACCCCGGCGAGGCACCACACTAGCTGCGTGAGTAACCGCATTACCAGTTTGTCCAGGGTCCTTCTTCGCGCAGACTACACTATTCTTATACATCCAATCACGCTTATATCACGTGACACGTTCCACCTTCACCCCATGCTTGAAGCTTAAAATTGTATAGTCACCGCGCATCGCAAAGCCAGTGGCGATGGGCGATGGGATTAACTCGAGGCTGAGATCGACGGACGGATTATACAAGTTTGTCCTTCTGTAATTGAGGCAAAATCGAACTGGACTGGAAGCGCGAGCTACAGAACTGGGTCCACATGGCTGTCGATTTAGACGTTAGACAAATATAGCCACATCGTATCATAAACAAACTTCAAACTTTTAGTATTAGACTTTTTTGGTAGGTACACTAGTGGGGCAGACACCGCGGGGTATGAACGCGGCGAGTGTCCTGCCCAGGGGATGTTTCACGCAAATGACACGGTTCACCAATGACACGGTTCACCAATGATATGGTTCACCAATGATATGGTTCACACCGCTTTTTCATTATTGAATAGCTCGCATAGTGGTAGAGCCACCCACGAATGATAATGTATCTATTGAGAGCCTAAATTTCCCGGGACCAAACTCTAGTAGTGGTTGATTTCGGTTACTGCACCTAGTGTATATTCTTGCGACTGATCTCTAGGAAACCCAACGCGATAGTTCGATGGAGTATGAGCGGTAATTTTTTTGAAGTATTTCTGAACAGCCCGTAAACTGCTTATTAGTAGAAGGGTCCATCTAGCTCACTTCCATTGGCAACTTTGTTTGGCCTCTAAATGAATTTCCGCGATACGCGAGCCCGTTTACTTGTTTCCGGAAATAATTTCAAGATACAGTCGCATAGGACCCTGAATGTAAATCGGGGGTCCTTTACATCTTCCTGTTTGTTTCTCAAGGGCGCCCGTCTGGATGTAAACAATTCTGGGGCGAGGAAGCAAACGAATCATCTTTCTTCATCACCTCTCGCAATTCCGTGAGCTTCACGAGGCCAACTTTACAATATAATAATTATTTCGGAAATCAGTGATTAATTCTGCGCGGCTATCTACGCTCTTATAGTTTAAGAACCCAAAACGTAGAGGAGCTCCCCTATAGCCATCAGCTGGATCCACAATCCGCTGTGACAAGCGTTGTCACTCGAAACACCCCCAACACAGCGTGGTGCTTCAAATTTACGGAGCGGCCGAAAACGATAAACGAGCTAAATATAGTAGCATAGCGCCAATGCTCGAGAACAGGGCTTACCAAGACTACACGGAGATACAGCACAGAGATACCGCACTAAACATACTCCTTGTGACCTTTCCCCATTCAGTATTAGACGGGAAGAAACTTGGATTTCTAGCGGCTAAAAAACGCCTGATTGTTGCAACAACCTCCGCTCCAACGTAACCAAACACCACAATAGTTCTTTTGCAAGTAGAAATTCGCGGCTGCGCTCGCTACAGATGCATCTAGAAGTTTGGTGGTGATAAATAGGATTAAACTCTACTGGGGCGTCACCATCGTCGCATTGCTAAACAAACGACTGGCCAAGCCAAGTCCTTATCTAAGTCCGCTTTCCACAATTCTCTAGTAGCGATATGGCGCTAGCGCAAAATAAAAAAGCCCACAACCTTAAAGTCTTGTGTCCTCACTTGGAAAAGTGCGTGGGCGCTTCGCCCTCGGGCCCAATGTATTTGGCGTCTCTCCAGGGGCCGGCGTCGTTCAAGTACAACTCGTCGTCTGAACACTCCGACTTTCCTCCGTACTTGACGGGCAAGTTCTCCGCAGGGATCTGTTTGAGCAACTCCTTCTGGTACAGCGAACCTAAAATGTTAACCTTGGAAACGGTCACAGGGTCTAAAAAGGGCTTGAACAAGCGAAAGGCGGTGGAGAATCCAAAGGGGGAGTTGATACAGTAGAACTTGCCCATACGCTCGGGATAGTAGTTTTGGCCGATGTTCAGGGCCTCACGCACATACGACAACACCTGAGACGCAGTGGAGATGGAGATTCCCTTGAGGTCCAACACGGTACATGACGTTTCCACCAAGTGGTTGCGCTCACGCGAGCACGCTGGGAGACGGAACTGTGTGAACAGCTCGTACTCCCACGCCAAGTTCTTGAGCATACGCTCCTGCGTTGTAATTTTGAGCATTTCAGCCAAGTTCACCTTGCCCAACTCCTCAAAGTACACGGGGCGACCGTCCTTGTCGGTCTTGTGGTAGTACTGGGGGTAGAGCTTGGCCACCAATGGCTTCTCCTCGTAGTGGAAGTCGGTTAATATGGTGTTGGTTCCAAAGTCTTTGCGCCACTGCTCGCACTGCACAAACATCTCGTGTGCTTTGGCCACGTCAAACTTGCGAGCACGGAGGAAACGCAAGAGCAGCGCGTCGTCCAACCTCTCCAGGTAGCCCTCACCACTCAACTTCTCGCGCAACTCCTTCAACGCCGCAGTCTGCTCAGGCGTGACATTGCTAGTGTACCCAGTCTGCTCGCTGGGAGCGGAAACTTGCGGGTAGGACGCTAAAATCTCCTCCGTGGACGCTGGCTTGGCCTCAGCAACGGCTGGGGCGACGCCCGTCTTGATGGCGGTCTCGATAGCCGCGTCTACGGCGCTGGGGTTGGGCTTATCAGTGGAGGCCATGGCTTAGTGGAAAGAACACAATTACAAAAACAATTGAGATTTTGAGACGCTTCTTTTTTCGTCACGACACGGACTGTTGCAACTATTCAACTACAATTAGCATCAGAGAAGAAGAAAGACGGCCATAAATCGTTCATAAACAGTCGATACACGAGGATTATACGCGTACCATACACCAATCCATACATGTATCCACAAGAACCAGAAGAATCCACAACAATCCATATACGGCTCCTTGAGGAGGAATCTAGAGAAGCTGGTGAATGTCGAAAGGCCTATTGCTAATAGTGCTGGCGAGGTGCACGACCTACTTGCGAAGCCACTTCTTGAATAGGTTCTTGGACCGATTGCTGTTGAGACTGGTGCTCGATAATTGCGAAATCATTGAGGAGTCTGCAGACAGGTCTGGGTCGGTAACTTCGCCGCTGCTTAACGCCTTGGAGTGCGGGTACTGCGAGTCGATATCTGGCGCAAACTTGAGCTTTAGGTTTGAGAAGGCGCTGCTCTCCGAGAGTCGCTTGAATCCCGATGCCGGCACCATATCAGGGTGGACACGGACGAGGGTGTTGCGCGAGAGATCCAAGTATGCGCGCAAGAGAACGTCTGATGTAAAGGCATCCCACAACGCCAGCGACTGTACGTGTGCCTTAATTTGTGCGTTTGTGGTTGTGACAAAGTTGCTGGGTACTTCTGGGCACTCGAGGTACGCTTCCAACTCGCTAATCTTGGACATGTGTAGCGTACACTGTTTGGTTGCATCCTTGAATGTGATGTTGGAAGCTATAAACGAAAACATGTCTTCATTTGTGCGGCACAAGGAATTGATAAAGCCCTCCGTTTCATTGTCGCCGGCCAACTCGTAAAATTCAGACTTTTCAAACTCGAGGGATCCAATCTTGTACATTCCACGGTCATTGTCCACCTGTATTTCAGGGATAATAGGAGGCTTGAGTAGCGCATTCACACCACTGTCCTCCTCTAATCTGCTCGTAGAGTAGCTGTGCCGACTTCCACCAGCACTACCCCCTCCAATTCCTGTTCCGATATCACTGCCGTTTCCTAAACCGTACATGTCCGCGTTTGACGCCATAAGGGTTACATCCGATGCACGTGCCGAGTGAGACCGTGACTGACCGCTAATTGGGGTGCCATTGGGCAGCACGTGCCGAGTAGCCTTGTTTTGGTCCAACAAGTGAATCAACTCGGTCAAACGCAAGTGTTTGTCTATCAAATAAGGTGTGGTCGGGAGTTCGCGCGAAGTTGCATCTCCGCTCAACCCCATGTCAAAGCGCTTGACTTCGTGACTCAAGGAAAGAACCTTCTCATTAAAGTCATTCTTGCGGCCAGTGATGCGATCAAAGTACTCCAACACCTCCATCCTGTGCTTCTCCAAGAATACATTCATTTTTATTAAGTGGGGCTCCTTGTGTGGTGAAAACTCCAGGCGATTCGCTAAATTCAACAAAATCTTGGCCATTAAAGTTAAGGTCTTTTGTGTAGCTCCAGACTGGTGGTCCTTGGTCAAGTAAAAGAGCTTGGGGTTAAGTATAGCCGGGCAAAAGAATCTCAAAAAGATAAAGGCACTCAAACAATTTAACGCGGTAGTCTTGTCCTCAGGATCGCACGCTAACTCAACCTTAACTCGGAAATTCTGTAATTGTGTCTTTATCTGATCGGGTAAATCATTGGAAGTAGTGTATATGCGATTCCAAAGCTCTTCTGCATAATCCAACAAGTTTTTGAAATTCTTTTCTGTCATGGCATTAATCGCCAAATTACTCTTGCGCTCCTCCTCGGGATCCTCTTCCTCGCTATCACTATCACTATCTTCTAAATTCTCATCATCAAAATTCTTACCACGCAAAGCGGCACGGTAGTGTAATCTCACATATCTCGGATCAACCTCGCAATTCTTGCGTTCGTGTGCAACTTTTGAAAAAAAGTCTCCAAAAACTTTCTCCAAGTACTCTTGACCAATTCTCAAGTTGTACTTTTCTAAAGACTTTGAGAAAATTGACGATCCACGGAACAAGGTATTAAACATATTGTTGGAAGATGCTGAAGTCGAACCATTTGAATTGGCCGCTTGCGAGCTGTTTCGTCGAGCATAGTTCTTGCGAGTTACCTTGTCAACACTAACAAGTTCCGCCTCCATCAAACTCTTGAACCAGCGGTCTTCAACACCCAATGATTGGAAAATGTCTAACAAAACCACACTTATTTCTTCAAACTCATCTGCAGGCACATTATCGTTGCAAAATGCAATCAAATCCTTCATGGGTACATTAGTCAAGATTTTCTCGAGGGGCTTAAATAAGTTAGGAGAAAGAATATGGTGTTCAGTTAGTTTGACATTCAACAACAATTTTCCAATCTGCATATTCAGGGAGTCATAAATAGACAACCTCACAATATCATTGGCGGCAGTGGTCGTAGACCCACTAGCGGCACCTGGGGCCGCCAAGTTACCGTTGAAGTTTAGATTTTTGCCTTGACTACTTTCTGTTACCAAAGTCGAGCAGGGCCCTGCCAGTTGTGACAAAATGTCAGGCGTTACGTAAACAGTCCCAATTACTGCATCAGCTGTCAGATAAGTCGAGTTTGCATATGCACATCGCTTAATTAAGATGTGTATCATTTGTGTCAGAATAGGTAAATCTGTAGCAAAATCTTCTTTCCAAAACGGGTTATTGGTATGATCCACACACGCAGTGCGAGACCACGGCATACCCCACATTCTGACCTCGGCATAGACTTTTCCTGGCACAACTCCTACCGACAGGTTCTGGAATATTTGTGTATCAAAGTTAGCTTCGATAATGTCTATGAGTAGCTTTTTAGACACCCTAAAGCTCTCTCTGCTAAACTCATCCAATGATGGCGCCTCTTTTGCAATTTCTGGGCGGCGCGGAGGCGGGTTCAGTTTTGGCGAGTATGATCCAATGTATTCGCCTTGCGCAAAGTAGTTGAGACCAACAAACCAGTCTTCCAAGTCAATGTGGAGGGGGAATTCAACAAAAACGCGCAGTTGATTATACAAAGGCTTGTTATCCTTTGTAAGGAGCGGTGGTGCGTATATGTCGGGACCTAGCGTAGTTGTCAGCTTTATGATGTTATTAAAACGTAACTCCTTCAAGATGCCGATAAACAAGACGTTTGAGCTGTTGAAAATGGAGTGGTGCATTTCTCTAATTTCTGATGCCATCAACGTCTTCACGTCGATGGAATAGAGAAGTGTGCCATCCAACTCGGTAATAAAGTTCAATAAACCGTTGCTCTTGAGCACACCCATGGTGTAGAACCAGCCCTCGTCCGAGGACAGCACTCCGGTGCCGTTGGCACTGCCATTGTATCCCGTCAGGTTTGTGGCGCCATTGGTGTCACACTCCGAAACCGGCATTGCGGCCTGAAAACCCTGCCCCGCATCGATTTTTGGCTGGTAAGTGGGTCCAGGCATGCCAGGTACCAACTTGACCAGTTTTCCACGCTGCGGAATCGGACCGTACACCTTGAAGCGACAAACAAGTAGCTCGTGCACGCTCTGCAGCAGATCCACACCACCCCGGCGCTGACAGTACCACTTCTTGACCAACCCCTGCGGCCGCAAGGTCTGCCACACCAGTAAAGCCCCCAAGAGCGAACAGAGCACCAGTCTCGTGTGCACGCGTATGTAGCACTTTTCGTTGTCGTGAGTCTTAACAAACACTATTGGACACTCCTCCAACGACGCGTTGTGTCCGGTACCCGCCGCCAGCGCTGTTGGGCTCGTAGGCGCGCCCGCGGGTCCTTGAGTCGCCGAGAACGGCAGCCGGAAACGACGCATAGACGTCTGGCGCGAGTGCTGGGTCGCCATCTGCGGCTTCACGGCAATTATGTTAGGGTAGATAGTTGCCAGGCACCCCTGGAGCTGTGACAACACGACGTAACGCGTACCACGTTCGTCCTCAGAGTACATCGTCCCCGTCTCGCTCACTGCCAATTTGTGCGTATGCATCCAGTTCGTCGCATCCGTGGACACATGAAGGTACTGCGCCAGGAACAAGCCGCCCTCGCGGGATACAGCTAGCGGTATTGGCGACGGAGGTTTCATCTTGACGAGGTGTAGATAGTTACTCGTTTTACGACGCGCTCGATCAAAGCCAACTTGTTGCGTTGCGACTTTGGGACTATTATTGTTCAAAACATCCATAACGCAATCCTAAGCATGCTAAAGACGAAAAGCAGAGTCCCCAGCGAGTATCGCGGCTGCTGGTGGTGGCAGCGGAATTGCCGTTACCGCCACGAGCGTGCCCGTGCTGTTCTGCCGTACGGGCTACGCTCGCTGGCATAGTCCGGCCCCCGTTGCTGTCCAAATTTGCGTCACACAAGCGCGAAACGAGACATGTGGTTCCGAAATGGCTTCACATATTGGCCAATAATTGATTTCCCGCTAAAAAAATAGCAGCTTACAAAGATCAACTGTAGCTACACCAGCAATACATAGCGCGTGATCGCAGGAAACAGCTCTGCCCTGTACCGAAACTCTAGGCTCTGGCCGGGCGTCACAGCCGTGGTGCGTGTAAAGTACACTCCCGCCAAACCATCGTTTCATCACGTGACACCTATATCAACGAGATCCGGGATTGGAGGGGGTGGGAAGCCCGAGGGAGGTGGGGATAAGCGGATGGTACATCCTGATTAGGGTCATCGACGCGAATAGTCTGTGTGCACATGCAGATCGAATGATTTCCCCTAGTGAGAGGCGCGAGGCGCGCTGGGCTTCGGGTCTAGCGGTTTGGCGCGCCGCTGATTAGTCGGATTGACAGTAGCCAATTATTCGCTTGAACGTCGACGGATCATTCCTGGTTCCGTATTTTGTCATGTGACCAGAGACGTTTATGGCAAGCGCAGCGTCAATCCATCCCTCACGCAGCTGAGACGGGTACCTTGACTAGTTCCTAGAAATGAGTATGCTGATGTTGGTTGGTGAGGCTTAACTGCGGAGACTACCTGATGGATGCAGTGTGCAGGATGAACTGGTTGGTTCTTGATTGCAGCTACTCTAATGTAGAAACATGGTGGAATTCGCCACCATGGGGATTGAGCTGTTGGGAAGAAGGTGGTAAATTGTTATAAGAATGTATGGTTACATAGGAAGGTGTGGTTATGTGGGAAGGTATGGTTAGACGGTAATGTATAACTAGACGGTAATCTAATTAGACGGTAAAGTAATTAGACGATAATGTATGTTTAGGCGGTAATGGTTAGGCGGTAATGTACAATTAGGCGGTAATGTTAATTAGGCGGTGGTGTAATTAGGGGGTTCTGGATTTGGTCGTCATTGAACAGTAGTATTCATACTGACGCCACAGAATATTCAAAGTGCTAAGCATTCATCAGACAGTAATAGACGAGGTTGATGTATGTATATGCATTCTTCCACGCGCTAATTTGTACTCCAGGCTGAATCAGTATAAAGAGTTCAATGTGGGGAATGCTGCTGAGTTTTGCATACTATTTGACGAAGAATGCCAATTTTATCACGACAGGATAGAAGAGAAAGGAAGTGTAAGGTGGGGAATAAGGGGAATGACAAGTTCATGGAATGACCAGATAATGATGATCAAGGAAGATCAAAGGAATGACGATCAAGGGAAACCATGGGAATGGCGATCAAGGGAAATTATAGGAATGATTATCGATGGATTTTAATTTACAATGGCCCGTCAAGTAACCGACCCAAGCGAAGCTATGCGGACAGGCCACTAGGACACACTGGATTATATTCCAATGGCTAGTATAAGTAGGCTCGCGACTCCGAGAAGAATCAGTATTCCTTCATCAGCAACTAATCAACAACAACTAATCATGCAATCGACTTTATTACTTTGTGCAGCTATTATTTCCACCTTGACTCTGGTGTCCGCTCTTACGTTTCCCCGAACGGCGACAGCGACTGCGACAGCGACGGCGTCAAACTCTTCGCCTATTGAGGCTCCGTGGACACAGGCGACGTCAACCCGTGTACCCTTTTGGAAGCGTACTGTGTACTTTGGGAAGGAGACTGCGCTATACCCTTATGTGACTGGTCGTCCTGTCACGGAGACTGTTACTGAAGGGCATCAAGTTACAGTTACTACTTATTTCTCTTATAGTTCCTGTCTGGCTGGCAACTGCATGTATGGAACTACGACTGTTAGCGGAGATGATCCTGACGTTCAGGTTCATACAATCGACGAGTAGGTTCATTGTATTGCCCAGTGAGACTCATGGTATTACCGAGACTCATATGCCATTGAGTGACTGGTTCACTCATTGGCCCTATTTTGAGTAAGTGGTGTAACTGGTCTCGTCCATGAGTCTCGAGTCTCGAGTCAGCACATGGCTCTGACTGGATATTGGAGGCGCATAGTATCCCTTTTTAGTTAAGATTTGACGAGAATGAGGCATTCTGCGTAATAAATGAATTTAGAGTACGGATGATATGTAGAGAAGCGACTAGCATGACTTGTAGAAGCGACAATGACTTGGAGAAGCGACAATGACTTGGAGAAGCGACAATAACTTGGAGAAGCGACAATAACTTGGACGACTCCCGTGACTTGGACGACTCGCGTGACTTGACCGCCTGATCCACCAGCACGCGAGGAAGGCGGCCGGTTCTTCACGGCACGTGCGGCAAGCTGGCGGCGGTGGCGACAGCGGCGACGGCAAAGTCCGTGAAGCTGCAGCCAATGCAACGTTTTTGACTAGTCGAAAATTTTTTTTGTAGGCAACCACACTACAGCATAGCAGCATAGCCATGAGCGCGTTACACCCGACAGCGGCGTCCACGCGCGAGGCTGACCGGAGTATAGAGTCCGGTGCTGGAGAGAGCGGTGCAGCGAGCAAGGATGAGGCGGTACACGGGAATATCGGACAGCAGCACAGGTTTCCGAACGGACAGCAGCACGAATACGAGCACGAACAGGAGCATGAGCATCAGGAGCATGACCACGATCATTTTGCAGATGGCGGGTACCATGGTTCCGGCGACCATAATTTTAGCAACAGAGACGGCGATAACGCTTCGGATACGTTTGACGTGGATTATGATGGAGAGTTCAATGGGAACGAAGTCGACCTTCCGTTTGAGCGCCGGGACGCTGCGGAACATGCGTGTGCCTATTGCGGTATAGACGCCACTAATTGTGTGGCCAAGTGTAATACGTGCAACCGGTGGTTCTGCAACTCCAAGACGGACGCCTCGGGTTCGCACATGTTGATGCACTTGGTGATTTCGCGGCACAACGAGGTATCGCTACACGCCGACCTGGAATTGGGGGACACCACACTAGAGTGTTACAACTGTGGTAATAAGAATGTCTTCATATTGGGGTTTGTGTCGGCAAAGCAGGAGTCTGTAGTTGTGATTTTGTGTCGTTTGCCGTGTGCGCAGGCCAAGGACGTCAATTGGGACACTACAAACTGGGAAGCGCTCATACAGGAGCGCAGGTTGCTACTGTGGGTGTGCCAGGAGCCGCTGGAGGCGGATTCGGTGAATGCGAGGTCCATTTCGCGCCAGCAAATCTCCAAGTTGGAGTTGCAGTGGCGGCTGAACAAGACTGCGACGCTCGAAGACATTGAGCTCGAGTCGCTAGAGGTGGAGGAGGCGCTACCCATATTGATGCGCTACACCGATGGGTTCCAGTACCAGCGCTCCTTTGCACCGTTGATGAAGCTAGAGAGCGACTACGACAAGCAGCTTAAAGAATTGCAAGCTTTAGAACATATCCTGGTAAAGTGGTCATTGACGCTCAATAAGCGGCACTGTGCCTCTTTTAGTTTGCCATCTTTTGAGTCGAGATCATTAAAGGTGGCTGTGGGCGAGGCAATCATCTTGCGATACACAGGAGCGAACCACGAGGCATGGATGGAAGAAGGAAACATTGTGCGCTTACCGAACGGGCACCAGGAGGAGTACACGGTGGAGTTAAATAGACTGAAGGTGCCGCCTCCTACTCATCTTACAAACGATTTTACTGCTGAATTTGTGTGGAAAGGAATTTCGTACGAGCGCATGCAAGAGGCCATGGAACTGTTTGCATTAGATCGGACCTGCGTTTCGGGTTACATATACCACACAATTTTGGGTCATGACATCAAACCCGTGGAGTTTGCCATGAAGTTGCCAAGTAAATTTTCCCTCCCACAATTGGCTGAGCTAAATGCCTCGCAAACCAACGCAGTGCGCTCGGTCTTGCAGAGACCCCTTTCTTTAATTCAAGGACCCCCGGGAACTGGAAAAACGGTAACGTCGGCTACAATTGTCTACCATTTGTCAATGATCAACAAGCAAAAGATTTTGGTTTGTGCACCATCCAATGTTGCAGTCGACCACTTGGCCACAAAATTAGATAGTCTTGGACTTCACGTGGTTAGATTGGTGGCCAAGTCAAAGGAAGAGGTGGACACTGCGGCCCAACCACTTTCAATGCATAGTCAAGTGATGGCTTCTGCAAAGGGAAACTTGAAGAAATTGCTCCGCTTGCGCGAGCAGGTTGGGGAGTTGTCAGAGGCGGACTCCAATTTACTATTCCAGTTGCAGCGCAAGACTGAAATGCAATTGTTGAAATCTTGTGATGTCGTATGCTGCACATGTGTTGGAGCAGGTGATAAGAGGTTAGGAAACTTCACCTTCCGCAGTGTTTTGATCGATGAGAGTACGCATGCATCAGAACCTGAAGTTTTGATCCCCATAGTTAGAGGGGCTAAACAAGTAATCTTGGTGGGTGACCACCAACAGATGGGTCCTGTTATTCTAGACAAAAAGGCAGGAGATGCCGGGTTAAAGCAATCGTTGTTTGAGAGATTGGTGGTTTTAGGCCACGTTCCAATCAGATTACAAGTGCAGTATCGCATGAACCCTGCATTATCGGAGTTTTCGAGTAACATGTTTTACGAGGGACTGTTGCAGAATGGTGTGACCAGTGAACAACGTTTAGTCGTAGGGTCACGTTTCCCTTGGCCCGTTGCTGATGTGCCAATGATGTTTTGGTCTAACTACGGTAGCGAGGAAATTAGTGGCACTGGAAATTCCTTTTTGAATCGAGTCGAAGCTATGAATGTCGAGAAAATTATTACTCGATTGTTTAATGATGGGGTAAAGGCCCTGCAGATTGGAGTTATAACACCTTATGAAGGTCAAAGAGCCTATATCATGCACTACATGTCTATGAACAGTACCTTGGTGGAAAAGAAGGCCGACTACATCGAGGTAGAGGTAACCAGCGTAGACGCCTTCCAGGGAAGAGAAAAGGATTACATTATATTAAGTTGCGTGCGTGCAAACGAGGCTCAAATGATTGGTTTCTTGAGTGACCCGCGTCGGTTGAACGTTGCTTTGACGCGTGCCAAGTACGGGTTAGTCGTTTTGGGAAATCCTCGAGCTTTATGTCGCAACAAGTTGTGGAACCACTTGTTGGTACATTTTAGAGAAAAGGGGTGTCTTGTGGATGGTCCTTTGGATGCCTTGCAACTTTCCATGGTACAATTAAACCAGACCAGCACCTTTAAAACACCAAAGTTTCTGGCAAGAAATAGAGGACCAGGTATGCAAGATTCCAGGGGAGGGTTCGGCAAGGATTTTGACACACAAAGTGTGTTGCTGTACACTCCAAACTCTGATGCTCTTCCAAGAAATGGAAACTCTACTACAGCACTTGACAACGAACAGTGGCCGGCCTTGAATCAACTCGGTGATACTTACAAGGGGCCTGCAAAACTCAACGCAAACTTTTTAAGCCAATTACAGAACAGCAATTTGCCAGAAGATTCATACGGCCCTGGTCAGAGCGTAGATGATGATATCATGAATATCACAAGCTCGTTTACTGCCGGCTTGAATCTCTAGATTGTCTAACAGGAGATTCTAGACGTGCCTCTTGAGACCGCCTCGGAACATCGTTGGGGACTCTTTTAAAAATTATTGTGCATGAACCTGCTGGATGTGTATGATTGAAAGCAGAAGACCGCGAAGAACGGCACGCGCCTGTCTAGGAGTGGCACTGGCTGGTCATTGCCATTGCCGCAGGCAATATAGTCATTTTATTATATAATCAATAGTCCAGACCGGATCAGAAAATTATGTCGAAAGTTGTGTCGAATTTGTGTCGTTTTTTTAAAAATCGCAACTCATAACATACCACATACAGATTGTAGGCTATGAGTTCGGAGACTTATAATTCTTCCGAGGCGGTGCCAAAGCTGCGCGAAAATATTGAAAGCACACATGCAGCAGCAGCAGCGTTGGCAGTGGCCTCGCCGCACAAGTACAAGGGCGAAGAATTGTCTAGACGTTTAGAGGCTGGCGACGATAATGGCAACGAGGACGAGGATGGGGATAGAGACGGGGTAGGGTATGGAGATGCCGACGAAGTTAGTGGTCGGGTGAGCCTGCACGATCCTGATGATGAAGAGAATAGAGAAACAATAAAACATTCGTCATTGGGAAGTCTAGGTCATTCCGACCTCATGAATACACCAAGAACCAAGCTTACTCGGCAAGACGTTAAGCTAATTCTTTACCTTATAGTTCAGATCAAACCGTTTAAATATGTTGGCGACAGGTCGCTCAGTCAGACGCGGAAATGGGAACTTATTCAGGAGAGGTATGCTGCTCAAAAGTTCACACCCATAAGCATGGTGCCAACCGTTCGCACACTTCAGCGTCAGCTATCAAACGCGGTCAAGAATGCCAGTATGAAGCGGCACCAGAATCTGCGTAGCGGAGTATTAAATCACGCGCGCAATCTCTTTGATGACCCACACGCCTCAAGCGAGTCCCGACTTTTTGACAATATATCCGGGCTGGTAACACCTGAAAGTCCATTCTCTGATTTGGAATGGGCAGTTTGGCAGTTAAACGAAATGAGTGGCGGATTACGGATGGGTAAGCTGGTCGCAGCGGGATCCGGTGAGAATGCTAGTGGCCATGGTGTTGCAGAAACTGAGGGCGAGATTTCGTTTGAACGGGGGTTAGAGACGCGCGCACACATACTGGCGGGACATTCTGCAAATGTACATCTGTCAGCGGATAACCTAAGTTTACCACTTCTTATCGCGAGCATTGACGAGGCACGCCTGACCATCAAACGCGCAGGTGGTTCCAAGAGTACACGGACCGATTCAATTCTTGAGTCTGTCTTGGCCCAGTCTCTTGACCTTCATTCGCGTATCAACCTGGAGAACACTATAGTGGTAGAAGAGTGCGATCGGATGGTACGCCAACACCAGCTGCAGGCCAAAAGGCTAGTGCAGTCAAATAACGACTTTCTTCAGCGCCAGACTCTCTTTGCAAAAGAATTGGTGGATTCTTTGGTTGAGAGATCGAGATGATATTTTCGAGGCGATATCCCATCAGCGTGTAACATATGTCGCAGCAACCCTCCCAAGTCTGCAGTAAAGCCACGGATGGCAATCTCTGCCGGACGCATAGTAATGTAGTACCGCTCACAAAAAAGTGAGGTAGAAACGTCCAAATACAAGGTTGTGCCTATTAAAATGATGAACCAAAATCGAGAGATCCTTGACGAGCCTACCCATGGCAGCCGAGATGTTAGCAGTCAACTATTAACGATTAGGTCGCATAAAGCCTAATTTTGACACAAAAAAATAGGTGGTCGGAATAATACCACTAAATTAAAGTTGTTTGTGCTTTAGGTCTAAGTGATCGGTACATGTGTTGGCGAGGCATGATCAAGAGTCTCTACTACCTGTCGAAAACGGCTTGGTTATGCAATGGAAACAGAATTTTTCGGTAATATACACGTGATGGAATAAGGAAGGACCCTTAATAGCGGGGCTGTAAGTCGGCGAAACGGCGCCGGAGCCTGGCGCGAGATAACGTTTATGCTGGGTATCGTTTATGCGAACAGAGCGAGCTCGTATTCTGGGCGGTCGACTAAGATCTGGTCAATGGCGCAGTTCAAGAGTTGTGCGTCAAAAGATCTAGAATCGTCAATGTCAGACACGTCCAGGGGCAGAGCTACAAACTCTGGGTTCGCGTTGAAGTAGTCCTCTCCAAACACCAGCTCGATGTCGAATGGGGCCAAATCACGAAGCTCTGCCAGTGAGAACAGATAGTTCTGGCCTCCGGCGACGCCGGCGGCGCTGGCGCTGACAGCCTTCTTAGGTGAAGATGACACACGGGGCTTGGGACCAGTGTACGTCTTGAACTGGAACTGTCCCAGGTTGCGGCGTACCTTGGGCAATGGCTTGGGGCCCGCGCTCTGCAGCGCCATTTGGGGGTGGGAAAAAGCCTGCACAATTGTAGCAACGGGAGTTGCCGGCTGCGAGCTCTCAACCGGCTGCTGCGGCTGTTGGGCTGACTGCGTCAGTAAAGAACCAAAAGGCTGCTGCTGTTGGCTCTGTTCCCAGCGCTGCTGGAACTCCCACTGGCGGCGTGCCTGGCACTCTAACTGCCGCTGCAAGCGCTCAATCTGCTGGTGCTGCTGGGCCATCGCCTGCTGGTACCCGCGCATCTGTTCACCCACATTCTGGTAGAAGGACTGGTCCCAATCTATTCCCTGGATTCCAAGACCAACGGGAACATTGAATGCGTCCAGCGCGTTCGTGCCTGGAACCAGGTTCGAGAGGAGCGACAGCAAGTCGGTCTCGTCGTCAAACACCGACGACGCGCACAGCGAGGCCAGCGAGGCCACCAGCGCGGCTGGCGAACTTGGAGACAGTGCCGCTGTAGGCAGCAAGTCAACGAAAACGTAATCCTTGGGCATTCCAGGCTTATTGCGAGGACGACGGGACGGCGGCTTGCGCACGACAAAGGCCTTCCCGGCCGCCATCTCAACCTGTCTAGAGTTTTGCATGCACTGCAGTACTGGAGCCTCGGGGCACAGTACCAGGCGCTTGACCCGCCACAACTTACGTCCGTTTGCAGGCGGTAGTACTTTTCTCTCACTCATCTCGTTGGATGCCTGATACAGCCCGGGAGACGACCCCAATATATACCGCGCGCAAAAATCAGCGCCATCCCACCGCAATGACACCAAGCCCATTATTGTCTGCTTTGTTACGTCCCTCTCGCACCAGGCGCACTCGCAAATACCGAATGACTGCAAAACTAACCCTGGAGTCTGTTGGTGGGGAATCCTAAACGGGAAAATGGTAAATACTTATTGTCCGTAGATTGCGTGCGTCGTAGCGTGCGTCGTGCGTGCAGCGGGGCGTAGACGCACGCAGGCAGTATGCCTAATTAGGTAATGTTCGAATGTCAAGTGCCCGGACCAGAAAGCAGCCACTATTCGGCGGGCCACGGTCTACCAGAGCCCTGAGCGAGCACACAACCACAACCCGCGGAAGGCTGGCCTCCCTATCGAGAATACTGCACCACGTGTCGAGAAGCAGCGAAACCGCGAGCGCATCTCGCCTCCTTACTGATCCGTGCTACAACCATTCAACTATAATTGCCTAATTAGGTAATTTTTCGATAATGAACTATTTTCAGCAATTGCCTCAATAGTCACATGCAACCTAATTAGGCTTTATGGCAGTGTACGAGTAGGTATGGCCCCAACAGCCAAAATCTCGCGCAACTACCCTGCACAGCCCGTCAGGCATAAGTCCGGATGCTTACTCCGGAGGACTGCGTCTGCGAGGCGCCCTTGCGCGTACGCTTCGCTCGCGAATCGACAGTCTCGCGTACACTCTCCTCAGCGGTGAGGGGACAGGGTCGGCCGCAAGCGAATACCCCACACTTCTTTTCTAGCCTCTTTGGGCGAAAGGTTGAGCGCCTCTTTTGCTCGAGACAATGCTCATGTCATTTGTGTTGCATATGAAAGTACGTGCCTAATTAGGCTCCCGCGGACGCAAACGAGCCGGATAACAAGTGAACGCTTGTTCTATTGTCGAGCTCGTGCCCGCAGCCAGTCACTTGTACCCAACACTCCGAGATCTGCGAGAGACCCTGTAGGGCCGGCAACGCCGGCACCCACCTGCCTCGTCTTCTACGCTAGACCACCGCGACACCAGCACCAGCACCAGCACGCCCTGAACGCCAGGAGAGAGCTATTCGGTACCTTTTCTTCCTGCAGCAGGCGGACTTCGCTAAAAAGCAGACGCCCTATACGGGAGTCGTGCGTGCTGAAAAAAATAGAGCTTACCCCACACCACCGCATCCCTTTTTTTTGGCCGCGCCCCTCCAGGCTGTGGGATGCGCTTGGTGGCGGCACTAGCGGGGAGCGGGCGCGGGACAATACGCACAGTACGCGGCAGGGGTGGCAGCCCGTGGGAGGCGCTGCGGTGCAGGCGGGCGCCTACTCCGCTATTGCCAGGAGCAACGTCGCAAGCTGGTAGTCGCTTCGATATTATGGCTTACAAAATAATTGCACCCCTCGACGTTGGAGGAGAACCGAGGTAGGTGAGATGGCGGGGTCATCGCGTATCGACCGTAACCACTGGCCTCGGTGGTGCTGGGAGGTGATCTGGCCGTCCTTTGTTCGGCGTGTCGCTCGCTCGCTGGCATCTTCCGTGCCCTTGTATCTCGTGCGGGTGACTTTTCATCTCCACTACGCGCCATGATCTCACTTGTCTCTTTTTGGATTCGCGTATGCATCTCAAAGTTAGCTTTTTCTCTCTTGTGCGGCCCGCTCTCTTGTCTCTCTTGTCTCTCTTGTCCCATCCATACCCTTGTCTCGTACCCTTGTGCCAGGCATTGTTGTAGCCCTCGCCATTTGCTCGTCTCTTGTTGCTGATCCATGCTCTCAGCGCGCGATCCGTCTGCAATTTTTTACTTAGCCATTGCAATTCTCTTTGGGCGCGCGATTCCTGTTTTCCCCCCTGTAGCTCAATCACACCGATGTTGTATGCCCTGTTGCTATGTGGAGGTTATCCCGTGTTGCCGTGTTGCTGCATTGCCTGTTGCCATGTTGCTGCATTTCTTGTTGCCATGTTGCTACATCCTCTATGTTATCTACCACGCCCCACTGTTACACCCCGCTACTACGACTCATCTTTCTCGATGCTCCCTTCCCCTTGAAGATTTTTCAATCCTTATGCATTTCGATCCTTCTTGTTTGAATCTTTAAATCTTTTACTGTATCTTCCTCTCTCTCTCTCTCCTCTCCTCTCCTCTCCTCTCCTCTCCTCTACTCTCCTCTACTCTCCTCTACTCCCCTACTATTCCTTCTATCTTCCCTTGCTTCTTTTGCATCAGCTATTCGAATCACAACTTCTTTCCGCGGTCTAGATTTCTCCTCTCTTACTCCTGCCGTTTCTTGGCCGCCGATTGCACTAACCAGCCGCACTGCCGCACCCGTTTCTCTTATTCCTTCTCTACCTGGAGCCTCTTGTTTGACTTTTCCGCGGATAGTCTGACATGACCACTGCTGCAATGTGGATGCACGTCTGGTGACCTGGCTAACGCACTGGTGAGTGAGTGACATGGTGACGGGAGACGAAAGATGGCTGAGTGGTGGGTAGTAGGAGATGGTAAGTGTATATGGGTATGTTAAGGTTAGATGGGTAGGCTAAGCGTAGGTGGGTAGGTTAAGCGTAGAGGTAGGTTAAGCCTAGATGGGTATTTTAAGCCTAGATGGGTATGGTAAGCGTAGAGGTAGTCTAAGCGTAGATGGGTAGTTTAAGGCGCAGCGATGGACGGCGCAACGAGACGGCGCAACGATGGACGGCGCAACGATGGAAGGCGCAAGGGACGGCGAAAGGGTGAAGACGGGCGAAGACGGGTAAAGCCGAGAACACGGTTATAGCGAGCAGGGGCTAGAGGTGACCAGCAGAGGGATACTGGATCAGAGGGATCAGGATGGACATCATCAGATCAGACTGGAGATGATCTGAGGAATCATAGGCTACCATAGTCCGGATAACTCCAGAGAAGTAGGCTTCCAAGTCTACCGATGGTGGGCAGTAGAAGCCAGCCAAAAGGCCGAAGCCACAAAATGTCAACAAGGCAGAGAAGGATCCAGCGTTTGTTGGGCACAAACAAAGACAGCAGTTATCTTTGCATTGCATGCTAAAGTTGAGAGGTGAACCAAAAGCGTATTCACAGTCTAGCGCGTATATGTATTTGAGTTTGAGAGAACAAATTTGCTGTCTATACCCATCAGCCACACAGCCCCGTCGCGTATCTTTCCTTCATCCCTCATCGTGGATCTCATCGATCGGCAATTGTCATCATCTCATCTCGTCCTCTCTCTCTCCTCTTCTCTCTCCTCTCTCCTTTTCTCTCTCCTCTCTCCTCTTCTCTCTCCTCTCTCCTCTTCTCTCTCCTCTCTCCTCTTCTCTCTCCTCTCTCCTCTTCTCTCTCCCCATCTCAGTTACCCTTTTCCTTCTCCTTCGCCCTCGCCTCCTTCTCTGCTCGCTCCCGCACCATCTCGCGGATCCGCTCCTTCACCTCCGGCTTGTAGTCCAACGTGCGGGAGTCGCCTTGTCGTATACTCATCCCGATTCCCTCCGCGCGCCGGCGCTCCACCTCCTCCGGGGTGCGAGGCTCGTACCGCACAAACTCAAAGTCGCGGCTGAGGTAGTACGTGACGCCGGCGCCGGCCAACATGGCGAACACGCCGACTACGACCAGGTGCAGGAACGGCGGCAGCGGTGGTGGCGGCCTCATTAGTTTGGATGGTTAGGGTGGTGGGTTGGTGAGTGCACGTTTTTTTGGCCAGCAACCAAATAGCGCCACCCTAGACACCACACGATGGCCGCGTTGCCCAAGAGGATCATCAAGGAGACCGAGCGTTTGGTGAGTGATCCGGTGCCTGGCATCACCGCGACGCCGCTGGAGGAGAACCTCCGTTACTTTGAGGTGAGCATTGACGGCCCCGAGCTGAGCCCGTACGCCCATGGCTTGTTCCGCTTGGAGTTGTACTTGCCCGACGACTATCCAATGTGCGCGCCCAAGGTACGGTTCTTGACCAAAATCTACCATCCCAACATTGACAAGTTGGGACGCATCTGTTTGGACGTGTTGAAGGACAACTGGAGCCCGGCTCTCCAGATTAGGACGATTCTCCTCCTGATCCAGGCGCTCTTGGGCGCGCCAAACCCGGACGACCCGTTGGCGAACGACGTCGCTGAGGAGTGGAAGAGTAACGAGAAGCGGGCGATACAGGTGGCGCAGGAGTGGACCAAGTTGTATGCTTCACCGAAAAGCGAGTAGGGAGGGGTCACAGGGGTGGTAGGTGATGTGATGTGATGGGGTGGGGTGTGACGGGGTGTGATGGGGTGGGGTGTGACGGGGTGTGATGGGGTGAGTGGTGATGTGATGATGGTGAGGCGGTGTGCCGTGATGATCATGATCATGATCAGGCGGTTTAATCATTGATGATGACACTTTTGATCGGGCCTAGACTAGTGATTGCTCGACTGGTTAGTCTAGTGATGCCTGGTGGTGCCTGGTGATCCGCTGGTGCCTGGTGATCCGGTGATATCTGGTGATATCTGGTGATCCGCTGATGCCTGGTGATACCTGGTGATCCGGTGATATCTGGTGATACCTGGTGATCCGCTGGTGCCTGGTGATCCGGTGATATCTGGTGATCCGCTGGTGCCTGGTGATACCTGGTGATCCGGTGATTCCTGGTGGGCCTATAGTGGTGTAGGGGATCGGTGGTTTCAGGATACCTAGAACTGGATAGAGCTATAGCCACTACCCTAATCCCTACAGACACACTCACTAATCTTAAACCCCAACCCTCAATCTTTACCCCCAAACCCCAACCCTCAATCTTTACTCCCAACCCCCAACCCTCAATCTTTACCACCCAGACCCCAACCCTCAATCTTTACTCCCAAACCCCAACCCTCAATCTTTACCACCCCCTAGAACCTGAGTGCGGCGCGAGCTCTCTGTAAACAGCGGTGGACATCCGAATCATAGGATGAATCAGAGATCTGGATCGGCTGATTGGTGGGAGGTGTAGGTGTTGTGGGCTAGTAGGCGTGTTTTCATTGTAGGGGCTAGAAGTTTAGGAATATGATGCGGGAGAGAAAAGGTGTATGAGTAGGTGTATATGGTTAGAGATACAGATGCTGAGATAGATGCTGAGATAGATGCTGAGATAGATGCTGAGATAGATGCTGAGATAGATGCTGAGATAGATGCTGAGATACAAGATCGACACCGGCTGTAGAACCAACAAACCAAGAGTGTCCATAGTAGCAAAATGAGTTGCTCGGCGGCTAGTGCCAGACAAACGTAGACAAACGTAGACAAGCGTAGACAAACGTAGACAATCGTAGACAAGCGTAGACAAACGTAGACAAACGTAGACAAGCGTAGACAAGCGTAGACAAGCGTAGACAAACGTAGACAAACGTAGACAAACATGAGCAACAACTCCATGCACCCCTGCACCTCTACTCCCTGCACCTCTACTCCCTGCACCTCTACTCCGGTACCCTCCTCTCATCCACTGAGCCATTTCTAACTCTACTGTGTTTCATCCTAAAAAGGCTGCTACAGCGCATTACCAGGGCCATGGCGGCCTAACCGTGTTCAGCCCTGCATGGCTCAGCAGCCACACGAGCAACAAGTTCCAAAAGGGACGACAGAAGACAGAACAGGCTCAGACACTGTCGTGGCACAGGCATAGTCGTGGCACAGGCATAGTCGTGGCACAGGCATAGTCGTGGCACAGGCATAGTCGTGGCACAGGCATAGTCGTGGGCTCAGGCAGTCATAGATACAGACAACTCAACAGACAGCTCACGACGAGGGTCCCCTACCGCTGATTACTATCATATGCTACGCTGGGGCAAGTCCCTGCACACAGCACACGACTCCCGACTCAGACAAGAACACAAGACACTGCACAAGACACTGCACGGGCTTATCGAACGCCCACAAGAGCAATCTGCCATCTCCGAGCGAGACCCGACCAGGCTATTGCGTGTACAAACATCCCAATCAAGGAATTCGTACCCACCAGGCCGGTTCCTCGGAAACGGCTAATTGCGTACATGCCAACGCCCGAACAAAGAGGCTGCCTATTGTTGCGCCTGCCTATATAGGACGAAACCACTCAAAACGAACACAGCGGACAAGAGGAAGACGTTACTTCACAAGCCACAAATGTAGCGCCAGTCACAAAGGTGGCCACTTACAGAGGTAGCGCTCACTTACAAAGGTAGCGCTTATCCACAAAGGTTGTAGGCTCTTCTGTGTTTGTTGTGCTGCAGCACGCCACTCCACAGTGCTTCCCGGACTAAAGCAGTAGACGACAACACGCCACTCGATACGAAACGATTTGCGCTGGCAGCCAGGATGCGGAGTCCCAGGCGCCCAGTCACAGGCGTCCAGTCACAGGCTTCCAGTCACAGGCGTCCAGTCACAGGCTTCAGCCCCAGGCGTCTCCACCCGTCCTGGCGAGGTGGCAAGAATGCCAAAACCAATCTGGCACTACCAGGGGGCGCCAGGAGGCGCCAGGATACACCACCACGTAGACGTAGGCCCAGGGACGAGGGTGGAGCCATGGGAGAGGGCCTGGGTACGACTACACTACACTACACTACACTACACTACACTACACTACACTACACTACACTACACTACACTACACCCAACTGTAACCTCGCTGGACAGCCTGAAACATCCAGACTGAATCCAGCGCCCGGCTATTTAGGAGTGGCTGCCAAAAATCTCCAACACCCACCGTCGTTTGCTTTGTAATCAAGGAGCGGCCCGCGCGGACAGTCCTGGGCTGCGCGTCCTTCCACGCGACGAGCTGGAGACGCACGGCCGCTTGCGGCTCGTGTATTCCGCTGCGTCTTCCGCTGCGTCTTCCGCCGCGCCTTCCGCCGCGCCTTCCGTCGCGTCGTCCGTCGCCGGGAGACTTTTGCGACGCTCCTTTTGTCGCGCTTTTAATCGCGTGGTTGGCGCGATTTTTTTGCAGGGTCGTGTCACAGCCAAAGACGATTTGGGCCACGGTGGCACTCGCAGGCGGAGCACTCTGTTACACCCGATACAGCGGCACAGCGAGCGGCCACACGAGACCAAGCACAGCGCGCGCACACGAACGGTCTGTCCATGCCCACTCCCCACGAGCGTGATCCAGATTCATTGACACGCGCATGAGTTACCAGAATACGGATCCCAGCACGGCTGCGCCTAGCGCGGGAGGGACGACGCGTTTTGCCCCCGTCGAGCCAGCACATACAGAGCATGCTGGGCGCGAGCCGGCCGGCACGGCCGGTTTCGCGCCCAGTGCACCCTCTCCGGCAGCGCCACCACTGGCGCTGGGGTTCAATCCGGATCTGCACACGCGTTGTGAGACACCCCCCGCCATCGACCGCCCCGCGTCGAGCTGGCTGGTACAGAATAGCCCGACGCCGTCGGGTCCCACTCGACCAATGCTGTACGTGTCGTCGCCGGTGATTGACGTGCAGCAGCGCTTCCCGGCGGCTCCAAGCGCGAAGCCGTCGCTCCGCTTTGACGTTTCGTCCGCAGCGCCACATACGCCACATACGCCTCCGCGCGCTCCCGGTCTGGGACGCATAGACGCTAGCATGATCAGCTCGCCCTTTCTAGACTCTCACGAAGACGTGCTTGTTCCGCCACAGCCGCACGGCGACACTGCGCCGACGATGCAGCGGCACCGCTGGGGAACGACGCGGAACAAGCAGGGAAAGCCTGAAAAAGAGAATGTATCGCGCCTGAAGACGCTCCGGCGGCTTTTGAACCCGGGAGTGGCGTCGCGCACAGGCGGATCGACGCCCGGCTTGGGTATTGGGCTGGTAAAAAAGATGCACCGTCACACCTCGTCAGACACGTCCAACGTGTTGAACGATTACTCCTACGAGCACAGGCTCCTGGACGAGGGCTCCGGAAAGAGATCCGACGAGTTTACAGAGCCACAGGATCCGCGCGATCGCAAGCTGGAAAAGCGTACCGTCGTGTTCAACGTGCCTTTGCCCGACGAATACATCGACCCTGAGACTAACCGGGCTAACACAGACTATGCCAGGAACAAGATAAGAACGACCAAGTACACGCCGTTGAGCTTTATCCCAAAAAACATTTTCAACCAGTTCTTCAACAATATTGCAAACATTTACTTTTTGACCTTGATCATATTGGGCGCATTTTCTATATTCGGTGTGCCCTCACCGGTGTTGCAGGCGGTTCCATTGATTGTAATCGTCATTATAACGGCCATAAAAGATGCAGTTGAAGACTCGCGCAGAACAGCCTCCGACATGGAGGTGAACAACCAACAAACGCACATCCTAGAGCAGACTGCACAAGCCGCAGATGGAGTGTACACATACTCAAATGTCAACGTCAATGATGACAAGGTGTCTGTATGGCGCCGCTTCAAGAAGGCCAACTCTCGCCTCATGTTTAGAACGTTGGATCTGCTCAAAGCAAACTTGTCCAAGGAGGGCAGAGCACAAAAGGCCCGCGAAAAGATGCAAGTTAGAACCCTGGATGAAATGGTTCGCAAGTCTTTTGACAGTGTCTACAGTAACGCGCTGCCGCGTAACTCGTTGGAACCGCAACAACTGAATGCAAACCCGTTTTCTGACCGTTTACGCAAGTCGTTTCAGCAGCAGAGGCAGGAGGCCCGCCGTCTGGCAACTCTCCAACAACGTACTCTCAAATTTGCACGGAAGAATTGGAAGCATGTCCAAGTTGGAGACATTTTGCGCATCTATAATAACGAGGAAATTCCTGCAGATGTTATTATATTGGCCACCAGTGATGAAGATAATGGATGTTATATTGAGACTAAGAACTTGGATGGAGAAACCAACTTGAAAGTTAGACAGGCTTTGAAATACGCGTCAGTGGAAGAAAAAGTAAAACGTGCAGACGACTTATTAACTCACCAATTTCAGATTGAGAGTGAGGGTCCACACCCCAACTTGTACTCCTACCAAGGAAATTTGAGGTATTGGAAAGGCGAACAAGAAAAGGAAGAAGCCATCACCATTAATAACTTGCTCCTCAGAGGATGTTCGTTGAGAAACACAAAGTGGGTAATTGGAATCGTCATTTTTACTGGTGAAGACTCCAAGATTATGTTAAACGCTGGCTTAACTCCAACAAAGCAATCCAGAATCTCAAAGGAGTTGAACTACTACGTTATCATGAACTTTGTATTATTGTTTGTGATTTGTTTCCTTTCAGGGTTACTAAGTGGAATAGGGTACCGAGATGAAACTAACTCCAGAGTTTTCTTTGAATTTGGAACAATCGCTGGTACTCCTTTTAAAAATGGATTGGTCAATTTCTTTGTATCGTTGATCTTGTATCAAGCATTGGTACCCATCTCTCTTTACATCACAATCGAAATTATCAAAACAGCTCAAGTATTTTTCATTTACTCAGATCTTGGGATGTATTATGAGAGGCTTGATTACCCATGTACGCCAAAGTCTTGGAGCATTTCAGACGATTTGGGTCAAATTGAGTATGTCTTTAGTGACAAGACAGGAACATTAACACAAAACTTGATGGAATTCAAGAAATGTACAATTGGTGGAGTCTCTTATGGTTTAGCCTACACAGAGGCTTTACAGGGCTTGCTTAAAAGACAAGGTGTTGATGTTGACGCAGAAGGTGCAATCCAGCGTGAAATTATCACGAAAGATAAGGCTGCCATGATTGATGCACTTGAGAAGATGACAGGTAAAATATTACCCTATGAAAATGAGTTGACTTTTGTTTCATCGGAATTCGTAAAGGATTTGAATGGTGCCAAGGGTGATACTCAAAAACATAACAATGAGCACTTTATGCTCGCTCTAGCATTATGTCACTCGGTTTTAGCCGAAGTAGACCCCAAAGACGGGAGTAAGTTGTTATTGAAGGCACAGTCTCCTGATGAGGCAGCGTTGGTCGGAACAGCTAGATCTGTAGGATATTCATTTGAGGGAAGTACAAAGACAGGAGTCTGGGTTAGTATTCATGGGGAGAGAAAAGAATACCAGGTGCTCAATTTGTTGGAGTTCAACTCCACTAGAAAGAGAATGAGTGCGATTATAAAAATTCCATCAGAGAAAGAAGGGGAAGACCCAAGAGCACTTTTAATCTGCAAAGGTGCAGACTCTATTATCTACGGAAGGTTGTCAAATTCGAATAACTCCCCAGAAATGTTAAAAACTACGTCTGCGCAATTGGAACAATATGCAACCGAAGGTTTAAGAACTTTGTGCATTGCCCAACGTGAATTGACCTGGACCCAATACCTGGAATGGCACAAGCGCCACCAAGTCGCAGCATCATCTTTAGATGACAGAGAGGCTAAAATGGAAGCCGTGGCAGATTCTATTGAACGTAACTTGACTTTATTGGGTGGCACTGCCATTGAAGATCGCTTACAGGATGGAGTTCCCGATACAATCTCATTATTGAGTGAAGCGGGAATCAAGTTGTGGGTGTTAACTGGAGACAAGGTGGAGACAGCTATCAATATCGGATTCTCGTGCAACTTGTTGGGCAACAATATGGAGCTTTTACTCATCAAGAATAGGTTAACGCTTGAGGAGCTGAAGTTGTATGATGTACCCAATTATAGGGAAATTTCCGAGTCGAACTTGATTGACTATTTGTTAAGTCACTTTTTGGCAAAGTACTTTGGAATGAAGGGACTGCAAGAAGAAGTTGAGGCTGCGGCAGAAGATCATTCACCACCAGATGAAGGATTTGGCGTAATTATAGATGGCGATGCCTTGAAAATTGCTTTGCTCAACCCCGACATTAAGCGCAAGTTTTTACTTTTGTGCAAGCAATGTAAAGCAGTCTTGTGCTGCCGTGTTTCTCCTGCTCAAAAGGCAGCTGTTGTTAAAATGACTAAAGACACTTTGGATGTCATGACTTTGGCTATTGGCGATGGATCGAATGATGTAGCCATGATTCAGGCCGCAGATATTGGTATTGGTATTGCAGGTGAAGAGGGCAGACAAGCAGTGATGTCCTCCGACTATGCAATTGGCCAATTTAGGTTTTTGGGGAAATTGTTATTGGTGCATGGTCGCTGGTCCTACAAGAGGTTCAGTGAAATGATTCCCAGTTTCTTTTTCAAAAACATCATTTTCACTCTTGGTCTCTTTTGGTATGGAATATTTGATGGTTTTGACGGCACCTACCTCTACGAGTACACCTACTTGATGTTTTACAATTTGGCATTTACATCTTTGCCGGTGATTTTTTTGGCAGTGTTTGACCAGGACGTCAGTCCCAAGGTTTCAATGTTAGTGCCTCAAATTTACCGGTCTGGAATAATGCGGTCTGAGTGGACAGAAAAGAAGTTTTGGTGGTATATGGCGGATGCTGTGTACCAGTCCGTCATAACATTTTTCTTCCCATACTTGATGTACTACAAAGGATTTCAGACAATGAATGGCCGCGTCCTTGACCACAGATTTTGGATGGGTATTGTCGTGGCGTGTATTGCATGCGTGTCCTGTAACTTGTACATTTTCCTCCACCAATACCGCTGGGACTGGCTCTCTAGTCTTATCATCGTCCTTTCCATTTTGATTGTCTACTTGTGGACAGGTTTATGGACTGTAACGACATACAGTCAGGAGTTTTACAAAGCTGCTCCAGAGGTTTTAGGCGCAGCCCTGTACTGGGCATGTCTTTTCATAGGTGTCCTTTCATGTCTCATGCCCCGCTTCTTCTACGATTGCTTGCAGAAGATTTACTGGCCACACGATGTGGACATTATACGTGAATGTGTTCAACGCGGCGACTTTGACGCATACCCTGAAAACTACGATCCAACGGACCCGAACCGTCCCAAAATCAGCCATTATGCCAATGAACATGTTAGGCGCCTTAGCATGCAGCAACGTCGCTCCTCAATGAAACCGCATTCAACAGACACGTCTGGGTCTGGGTCTGGGTCTGGGTCTGGGTCTGGGTCTGGTCACGATTCGCCAACCATCTCTGCATCAACACCAAAGCTCCCTCCGCCTAGTGCTGCGAAGTCGTCTGCCGGGACAGACTACTCAACAGCTAACAGCATTCCCCTCGACAGTTTTGATGCATCAGACATTCACTCAAGCACGGCGACCAGTGACGAGTACGACTTTCAGGTTCGCGAACACCCCAGTCCATACAAAAACACACGCATGTTACCAGTGTACAACAGGGAATCTGCAACGCTAAGTGCGCCGTTTGCGCACCTGAGCAACGATGTAAACTCAATTACAACGGAAGAGATCCCCCTCGAAGACTTTGAGCGTTCCCGCTCTCGCGCGTCCCGCATCAAGGAAAACACGCGGTCGCGCATGGCCCTGGACGACATGAAGGGTCATTGAGAATCATAGCGCTCGCCGAATTAGGAGACATTACGAATAACCACCAAGTATAGATGTCCAATTCATACTCTTGTACGAGTATGGCGGCCATTGGCTTACCACCGAGGCTGTGGGTGCAAATATCGCGCCAATTAGGGTTGTGGGTGCAAATTAAATCACGTGAAAGTTTTGGCCCGGCCAAAGAGCTACCCGAAACGCGTTTTTGACGTGAAGGGGTGTCTTATTGCATGAGGCGTATCCCGTGTGGGTGCATGTGCTTGTGTATATACGTTATCCGCGCGTGGCAAGCTTTTAAGTCTCTCAGGCGCTTCGTAGTGGCTGCCAGTGCCTTGCCGGGAATTGACCAATCAGCGCGTTTAAATTGACCGGCCAGATTCGGAAGAAGCAAAATTTCAAAGTTGTCGAAAATATATAAGCGCCCGCGATTCCCTCATTTTTGAAAAAATTTTCACTTCTATAGTTACGTCTTCAACAACTAATTGAACATCACCATGGACAGTACTTTCTTCATTGACTTCATGATGGGCGGTGTCTCCGCCGCCGTCTCCAAGACTGCCGCTGCTCCCATTGAGAGAGTTAAGCTCTTGATCCAGAACCAGGACGAGATGATGAAGCAGGGTCGCTTGGCTAGAAAGTACGACGGTATTGCCGAGTGCTTCAAGAGAACCGCCGCTGAGGAGGGTATAACTTCTTTCTGGAGAGGTAACACCGCCAACGTCATCAGATACTTCCCCACTCAGGCTCTTAACTTTGCTTTCAAGGACAAGTTCAAGGCTCTCTTTGGTTTCAAGAAGGACGATGGTTACTGGCCTTGGTTCGCTGGTAACTTGGCTTCCGGTGGTCTCGCCGGTGCCACTTCCTTGGCTTTCGTTTACTCTTTGGACTACGCCAGAACCAGATTGGCCAACGACGCCAAGTCCTCCAAGGGTGACGGTGCCAGACAGTTCAACGGTTTGGCTGATGTTTACAAGAAGACCTTGGCGTCTGACGGTATTGCTGGTTTGTACAGAGGTTTCGGTCCTTCCGTTGTTGGTATCATTGTCTACAGAGGTTTGTACTTCGGATTGTACGACTCCTTGAAGCCCGTTGTTTTGATTGGTCCTCTTGAGGGTTCCTTCTTGGCCTCCTTCCTTTTGGGTTGGACTGTTACCACTGGTGCCTCTACTGCTTCTTACCCCTTGGACACTGTCAGAAGAAGAATGATGATGACCTCTGGTCAGGCCGTCAAGTACGACGGTGCCTTTGACTGCTTCAGAAAGGTTGTTGCCGCTGAGGGTATCAAGTCCTTGTTCAAGGGCTGTGGTGCTAACATCTTGAGAGGTGTTGCCGGTGCCGGTGTTATCTCCATGTACGACCAGTTGCAGGTTATCATGTTTGGTAAGAAGTTCAAGTAAATGCCTCAAGCATTGAAATAGACTCCTGCAACCGGATATATATGTGTATGTATATGAAATTGGTTCGCTGAAGACTGATTACGTCCAATATAAACATTCCTATCTCACTATATTAACTTGGCTATTTGGCTGTCTACTGAGCGGCGCAGATGGTTAGCCGAGGTTAGATTGGCGTATCTTGATAGTTAAAATTTTTTACGACTCCCAATTGGTTGCTGAACAAACTAAGGGCAGGACCAGAAACAATAACCCCTGATCCAATCAAACACGTGAAATTAAATAGCTCAAGTTGCCAAGGGCAAGGATCGAGATTAATCAAAAAAGAAAGCAGGTAGCGGCGCACTTTTTTCGCTGCACAGTATTTCATTAATCTTTCCAGTTATATATTCATGGTGACTGCGGGGTGCTTTTGAAATTGGTCATAGCAAGTTTAGCGACGTGAAATTCTGGAGCAAACCTTGTTAATTTTTTAGCAATTTTAAATCGATATAAAAGTCCGATATGGTGTAACGGCTAGCACAGTTCGCTCTCACCGAGCAGACCCGGGTTCGACTCCCGGTATCGGAGATTTCTTTTTTTTGCATTATTTTGCAACATGAATGTGTCTCAGAATTAGTCAAACGTTTATAACAGAATAGTCAAAAATGTAGATGGAGCAGAATCCGAATACTTAGACAGTTTGGCAACTGAGACACTCTTGAGCATAGCGCTGGCACTTTGTGAACATGCGTGGCCAAAAAAGTGCTCGCGAAGTAGCATATACATCTTGCTTTGACCCTTATATCCACTCCTGGCCCTATCATGAGCCTGCTTCACTAGTTCATTCCTGATGATGCAGTGTGGAATGCATGACCGCTGCTCAAGGACGTCAAATTTGTCGTAGTACAACCCGCCGTCGTGCATTGCGTATTTGGCAAGCAAAGTCTCACGTTCCACAGGAATTTCTGTCTTTTGCTTTAAACAGTTGTAGAACTACGCAAAATCAAGATCGCGTGTATAGGCGAAAGCGATCAGCTTGGCATTGGTCTCGTCCATCGCTGCCGAGACTCGTACCGGGTTTACATTGGCTCGACTAAGGGCATTGGCCGCCAAATTGGTCTCGCCAGGAATCTACACTGCCTAAAAGTTGAAATGCACGATAAAATCGAGCGCGTGAGCGATCCGTTGGATAGGATTCGGTTGGTCCATCATGTACTGTAAGGATTCGTGTTCAGTCTTTGATGTAAACTCCTTGCCGATTAAGCGAACGGATCTGATGGGAAGCCAGTCATTAATCACCCTAGCCTTCGCCGGGTCGGGACGCACTCCCAGGGTCGAAATAATGTGACCGAGGAATCAGCGTATAATATTGTTAGTATGGGCCGTATCTATATCACATTGCTCCCTAGCGTCAGAGCCGCCTTTAACCAAAATTCATCAAGTGGTTTTGTGGTCTAGTTGGTTATGGCACCTGCTTAACACGCAGTACGTCCCCAGTTCGATCCTGGGCAAAATCATTTTTTTCAATCATAATTTTTTTGCAGCTTCCAGCTTTTAACGAGGGTCACAAGCAATTGCGTCTCCATAGTGAATTGTTGACTAGGTGATTCAACAGTCGGGTAGAGAGGGTAAGGTTTAGAGGAAACCAAATAATTACCTTTCCTGCGGTACCACTGAAGTTACAAGATGGGCCATTAAGCAATAGAGGCGGACATGTTCGCCAGCGAGAAGCTCTTTATAGAAATTGCGAGACGTCAGTCACTTGTGAGACGTCCCATGGAGAGAATTTCATAGAGCTTCTACAATTCTTGGAGATTGTCGCGAAGAATCCCTTTTGTTTGGTTTGTATGATTCTGATTCACCGAAGGTGGCGACGAATAGGGATACAACGCGCGGAGAAACTAATCCATCAATTTTTCACATGAGAGGCCCGTTGGCTTTCTTGGGCTGTTCAAACTATGTCCAAGTGTGTACTTTCAAGTGAAATCCTAAAAGTAGGGGCTAGTGGTCAGCTCATGGTCTCTAGCTCAAAGATATAGTCCAATGTTTTCTTTGAGACTGTTCTCTGGACTGGTGTAGTATGATGCGCTACCAAATGATAGAGTTAGGGCTCAGTAGTATGAGGAGTCTGGTGTCTGCAAATAGAGCCACTCTTGGATAATGTACTCTTTTATGCCTCGAGAAGGCTAGTTATATTTTTAGATGTCCTCCTAAGGGGCTTTTGGGGAGATATTTGATATAGTGAGGTCAAATGGGGTAACATTCAAAGTGTTGGAAAGTAAGCTTCATGCTGGTTCCGGATTTTCTGGGCGGCATGCTAACAACGTTCAGTTACCATTCTTTGTTGTATTGCTCTTTCACGCTGGATGATTAGAATCAGATCCTAACTCAGTTTTTAAAAGGCCTGGTGCAGATAGGTAACGTACATATCTCATGTGCCCTTACGGCGGACATCCGAGAGAATCAGCCAGCGGATAAGGGCAACTGCAAAGGATCGGTTATCAGGAGGCTCGCATGAGTTCTAGCTGAGTTTCAGAATTAGGCTTCCGCGTTAATGGACAGTTTGTATGCCTTGCTCAAGCTCCGACGAACTACGATTCTTGTATCGCTTCAGGTGCAACTTAGTAAAGGGAAGCAAAAGTTTCTCAGTGAATGCTCACCCTAATTAAACTGATAGAATAAGATTTTGCTGGGGTGAAGCGCAGTTCAACGTACTAAGGAAAGTAAGCCAGGTAAATAGGCCTAGAGCTCGGCTGGGCGAGTCAAAGAATGAGTAGCGATTGGACTGAAATAAGATAGATCATTATATGTGTATAGGCTAGACTTGGCCATTTATTAGGATTTTAAATCCTTTAATGTCTATAGCCCTCGGATACTGCTATATCTAAGGGGGAACTTGTCTCTTAAGCGTTTATTGTAATAGGTTGATCGCAACTTTCCCGGCAAATACCCAAAATAAGAAATGGTTTTGTGGTCTAGTTGGTTATGGCACCTGCTTAACACGCAGTACGTCCCCAGTTCGATCCTGGGCAAAATCATTCTTTTTTTTATTTATTTAGTTCAAGCCAGTAAGAACATGATATTAGTTCAACCGTACCGCCTATCATGTTGATTCGGGCTTCTCCCCTTCTCTTTAAGATTGTATTCAAAAATAATTTGGTGGGCATTTAAGTTGAGGTAAAACGTTCGAGCATATATTTGACATTGAATCTGAAAAACGCCGCAAATTAAATACAATTCTGACTCCAATCACACAGTTTTAACAGTATTAAACTTTCACACGAGAGGATCCATCACAGTTTAGTCATAAATGTCAAGCCAAACACCCACTTAGCAACATATTGTGATTTAGCGTCCTCAAACTTGAAACATTCCGTTCTCCTTGGAGAGATATATCATCAGTGACTTTGGAAATTAATGTACATTTCAGCAACAGTTTGATTTGAAAATACCTTTCTCATTTGCAAGTATAATAACTAAATCATAGAGAGGACATACAGGCTTTTATAAGATAAATAAATGGAATTTGAGCGCTCTTGAAACGGTATTAGTGAAATAGTCCCTTAATATTGCAGTATGGATCTTTTATATCGGTACAGGAGCCAAATGTGTTTTGGGAAGGCGATTGAACTAATGAATCAATGAGCAACCCAAATGATCCAAGTACCAAGTACTCAGCTGGTGCGAAACAAGCATTTGAATCCTATGACAAAACCTCTGCACCCGATGAAGAAGCTGGGAGTGCAGCTAACAAGACGGAGCCCCTTTTGTTTTTCAATTATCACGAATACATAGTGAAACCAACTAGCGACATATTAAAGGAAGATCGAGAAAAGCCAGACGGAAGTGAGCGCCGACTAGTTGTAACTCATTTCCCCAACAATCACTTTCACTACAATCCAGCCATTTATACCAAAACCAGGGTAGTGCGGATTCCTCGAGTATACCATACGGTGAGCCAATCGGACATTATTCCTCAGTTTTCAACAATCGTTCCTGGATCGGAAGCAGCAGCGTTGACAGATGGCAGAAAAGCATTCAGTATTCAGGGTGAGTACGACGGAAATTATTTTGGAGATGTTTCATGGTCGCCACTCGTTCCCCACTTACTTCCCGCATCGGACTTTGAGCAGATCGTTGCGACTGTGAATACATTCTTGCGAGAGGCTTTGGACCCAACTTGCCTTCAAAACATTATGGAAGGGGTACTAGAGTTTGCAACTGCTGGATTGTACTCGCGAATATTTTGCAAGTTTTTCATACTGTCTCACACCAAGAGGAAACTAGTTGAACTAGAAAACTATATTGAAAATGAAGTAAACGGCAGAATTCTTAGAAGAGCAGGACTCCGAATGATTTCGCCGAGAATGTCAGGATATTTATCCGTATGTATTTGAGAAACACCTACGGCAAGGTAACACCTTCAGCAAGGTTCAGGAAATATTAACAACCCAGCTCGATATTCAAATTCCAATGCCCGAGAAAAGTGAAGAAATATCCCTCCGTGGTCTGTCTGTGAGAGACTAGCCGATCCGTAGCAAAATGAATATTGTCATCGCTTTTCACATAGCGTTTGAATAATCCGTTTTATAGAAGAAGCTTTGAAAACTCGCTAAAACAACATTCCAAATAAAATAGCTCATTACAATTTAATTAGTGCTATATCAGCGTGGTATCTGATCTATAATGAGATGAATTCCTAGCCTGTCTCTGCTAAGCGCCTCACGGTCCATAATTAGACGTAGTTATTCTATACAGGACATACGAATCGGGTAATACGATGGTTCAAGCTGTTGGTGAACTCCGCCCAAGTCGATGAGTGCAACGATCCGGACACTTCAAAGTATGGACGGAGTGTTTGCGATTAATAAGCCTAGCGGTATTAGCTCCGCTAGTTTCTTGAGTCTTGTACAACAGACATTTACTGAATCTAGCGTCTTTGGCGAATCGTTGTCATTGGCGAGGGAGAAGGCGAGATACGATCTACAGAGCAACAAGACTTGGTCTAAGCTGAAGGTGGAGAACAGAATAAATAAATTGAAAGTCAAGATAGGTCATGGAGGTACTTTGGACCCTCTTGCTAGTGGAATATTGGTGGTAGGTGTTGGTGCGGGCACAAAAAAGTTGCAGAATTACTTGACCCAATGCACTAAACAATACGAGACCCGGGCATTACTTGGCATCTCAACTACCACAGGCGATTCAGAGGGTGAGGTCTTGACTAAGAATCCTGTGGATCATATTACCAAAACGATGATCACAGAGGCGTGTGCTAAATTTGTTGGTGATATCAAGCAGACGCCACCCATTTTTTCAGCATTAAAGGTGAATGGCATGGCTCTCTATGACTATGCTAGAAAGGGAATCCCTCTTCCTGTATCTATAAAGACCAGGGAGGTTAAAGTGCTCAAAATTGAAGTCATCGAAGAAGATTCCTTAAGCACTAACCATGGATTTGAAACTATTAAGAGTGAAGTAGACGAGAATGGAGTAGCAAAAGAGCACGGTTTGGCCAATAACCCTACCTTGAACGATTCGCCGCTTTGGTTTTCTCGAGAATACCTTGAGAAAGCCGAGCTGCAAAACTTGCCCAAGTCAGTTGGTCCACCTAGAAAGTTTGATGATGAGAAACCGGATAACTCACTTCCCGATCCTCTTCCTTCGTTTCACTTCAAGGCAGACGTCTCCTCTGGTACTTATATCCGAAGCTTGATAAGTGATGTTGGGAGAGCATTAGAGTCTTCCGCATACATGGTCGAGTTGATCAGAACTAAGCAGTCCGATTGGGAATTAGGTAGCAATACGTTTACACTTGAAGACTTTACTGAACAGAGTGAAGAGATTTGGGGACCTGTTTTGAAGAAGGTCTTTGCAGAGGGCTCAAGTGTGAATGTTCGCGAGGAATTGGCGACAGGCGCAGCCAACTACGCCAAAGCAGTCCAACCCGAGGAAAAGGAACAAAAAGACCAGACTGTAGATGATGAGAAAAAGGAGGAGAAAGCTACAGAATTGTCGAAAAAGCGTACCATTGATGAAGTGGAAGATTAAAAATTTATAGACATAAAAAAACTGTATGTACAAGTATAGTATGGTGATATCACACCTACACCGGAGATGTCTTTCAAGACTGTCTAGGCTATTAGGCCAAGTATATTCACGTACGACTATAAATACCAGCTCATACACGCTAAGCATGCCACAGACGCCGTTCTCGTACCAGTCTTTGGTGGTGTTATCGACTACATCGAACATAGGACGGGTAATAAAAGAAGCGATAAAAGTGTACAGCGACAGAGGGATTCAGGTTGTTGTCGCAGGAGTCGATACTGTGGCGCCAAACTCCAAAAGAGATGGTGTACTGGAGCTCTGGTTAGAGGAACCCGTGTCTATTTCAAGCTGTGAAGAGTTGGATAAGCGTGATGACTTGAATACTCCTCCCCGCGAAAGTGATGGCGTGAACATCGTAGTGGCACGAAAGAACTGGAAGACGGTGGATACCCGTTTAGGGATCTCGCTCAACAAAGAGAGCCATGTGGATATCACTTTAGCCAATACAGCTTTCGCTACGGGCCATCTTGCAACATTATTTTACCTTCAACCTGATCACCTTCCCGATCCTCTCAGATGCTCAGGTCAGACATTATGTGAATTGAATATAGAGCTTCCAACGGGGATAGTTGAGCCCAATTCCAAAGTAATGAAAGCAGATAAATGGACGCCGTTGTTTGATAGTCTGAACCAAGAACCTCTACTTGTATCAAAGTCAACGGGGAACCTTGTAAAGGAGATCAATAATGCGTCTGCTGCCGGATTTTTGGAGAATAATAAAAAACTAATGGCTATAGGTTCGAAAGATACGCGGGTCTACGTCAAGTTGTTCCCTAAGCAAGACCCAGAGATGGAGCATCGCTTCGAAGTTATCGCTGGAGGCGGGGGCTGGGGAGCAAAGGCTTCCATAATAGCATTATCTCCACTGGCCAAGGTATCTGTAGGCGACCGCTTAGAATTTTACATGCTAACGCCGCAAGATAGGTTCCCAGAGGATGAAAAGGTACGAGACCGCGAAGTACAGCCACACAGTTTGATATTTGAGGCAAGTTACGAAGAACAAACGTACCAGAGAGATCATACAATCGCAGACTCTCAAGTCATTGAAAACGTCTTTGGTGGGGGTTCCGAGGTTGGGTTTGCATTTAACGGTACTCTCTACACATCTGCCGGAGAAAGCATTTCCATATCCCCTGAGTTGTAACTAAGACTGATATATACTTCTTGTAAATATTAATACATCCAACCACTAAAATCTAGGAGAGCCGAAAGATGCATCACATTCAGTGAGTGCAAGTGAGAGCTTCATCTTGCATAGAAGAGGTTTCGGTCATTCACTTCCCAACGCAGCTGACTGGTTTCTTGACACAAAACACCGAGCATCACAGAAACATATTTTAACAGAGCCTCCTCAACTCTTGGGTGACATAAATCTACTAGTACATCCAAGTGTTGCTTTCAAGGGCTATTAGGTAACCCATGGTTTTGCATTTAAAGTTCGTGATAGACCACATCTTACTGCTTCTCCTCCAAATCAGTTCGTTACACCCCTCATTACAATAATACGACCCACTTCTTAGAGTTAGGCTCCCAAAATGTATAGAGAAATGGGATCTAGGGTTGGTACCTTTCTATGCAATCACCCGAAACGTTCCGTTTTGTCTGGCTACGGAGAAGCGAGAACTCGTGTCGCCGCCTGCCCCTGAATACTAGTAGTAAAATCACAAAACACTAATTTTTCAATAGTCATGGGTATCAAAGACGTATTCCAACATCTACAAGAGAGTTCTCTCAGACTCTATGCGAAAACTTGACATCTGTAGCGCAATTGAACACTCCAAGCCGATTGCTTCCAGTGTCTCATGACGTTACATACGGTCGTGTACATACCAAAACATTTTGGAGATCGAGCGTGGCGGACAAGGAATCGGGTGACGCGACTAAACAACCTATTGCTATTCTTCGCCCAAATAGACTCTGATAGAATACGATGGATGAATCATTGATTGCCACTATCAACAAGTTGCAGGATGCCTTAGCTCCTTTAGGTGGAGGTTCCAGCTCGCCGGTGGACTTACCCCAAATTACTGTCGTTGGCTCTCAGCTGAGCGGCAAATCCTCAGTGTTGGAGAACATTGTAGGAAGAGACTTTCTTCCCAGAGGAACTGGTATTGTTACTAGACGGCCATTGGTGTTGCAGTTGACGAACAGGAGACCTGCAGCCAAATCTGCGTCTGACTTGGTGGATATTAATACGACCAAAGATAACGGCGAGGCCCTGGAGAACAATGCTGATGAATGGGGTGAATTCTTGCACTTACCCAACAAGCGTTTCTACAACTTTGAAGACATCAGAACTGAAATTGTGCGTGAGACAGATGCGAAGACGGGCAAGAATTTGGGTATATCACCAGTTCCAATCAACTTGCGCATCTACTCGCCTCACGTATTGACACTCACTTTAGTTGATTTGCCTGGTTTGACCAAGGTGCCTGTTGGTGACCAGCCCAAGGATATCGAACGCCAGATTCGTGACATGATTATGAAGTTCATCACTCGTCCAAATGCCATCATATTATCTGTCAATGCCGCCAACACTGATTTGGCTAACTCGGACGGTTTGAAATTGGCCAGAGAGGTGGACCCCGAAGGATCACGCACAATTGGTGTCTTAACCAAGGTAGATTTGATGGACGAGGGTACGGACGTTATCGATATCTTGGCAGGTAGAGTTATTCCTTTGAAGTACGGCTACGTGCCCGTTATCAACAGAGGTCAGAAAGACATTGAGAACAAAAAATCAATTCGTGATGCGTTGCAGCTCGAGACAGAATTTTTTGAGCGTCACTCGTCATACCAGGCCAAGGCGCACTACTGTGGTACTCCATACTTGGCCAAAAAGCTCAACGGTATCTTGTTGCGTCATATCAAAGGAACATTGCCCGACATCAAGATGAGAATTGAGCACTCCTTGAAGAAGTACCAGAACGAATTAAGCTTGCTTGGACCTCAGATGAACGAGAGCCCTGCTTCAATAGCCTTAAGCATGATAACAAACTTCACCAAAGATTACCAGGGTATCTTAAACGGTGCTTCGAAAGAGTTGAGCACGCAAGAGTTGAGTGGAGGTGCCCGTATCTCTTTTGTTTTCCACGAAATCTTTAAGAATGGTATCAATGCGTTGGATCCCTTCGACCAGATCAAGGATACAGACATTAGAACAATTATGTACAACACTTCAGGCTCTGCACCATCATTGTTTGTTGGTACGCAAGCATTTGAAGTTTTGGTGAAGCAGCAGATTCATAGAATGGAGGAGCCATCTGTCCGATGCATCAATTTGATTTTTGACGAATTGGTTCGCATATTGGCACAGATTATATCTCAGCCGTTTTATTCTAGGTACCCCGCATTGAAGGAACAGTTATCGCTGCACTTTATTCAATTTTTGCGCAACGAATTGGTTCCCACAACAAAACTCGTTGTCGATCTTATTAGCTCCGAGGAAACATACGTGAATACTGCCCACCCGGACTTGTTGAATGGGTCTCAAGCAATGGCTATCGTGGAAGAAAAGTTCAACCCGAAACCCGAAGTGGCTATTGACCCGAAGACTGGAAAGCCGTTGCCACCCAGTCAACAGCAGCAGGTACCAGCGAGCCAAAGAGGAATTCCTGGTGCGGCGGGAGATGATACTCAAAACGGATTCTTTGGAGGTTTCTTCTCTTCTAAGAACAAGAAGAGATTGCAGTCTATGGAGGCGCCTCCTTCCATTTTGAAGGCCACTGGCACCATGTCTGCTAGAGAGAATATGGAGACCGAGGTTATCAAATTGTTGATATCGTCGTACTACAATATTGTCAAGCGCACAGTAGCAGATGTCGTTCCGAAGGCTATTATGTTGAAGTTGATTGTGCGTTCAAAGGACGAGATTCAGAAGGAATTATTACTGAAGTTGTACGATTCTCCCGACTTGGGAGATCTCGTTAAGGAGAATGAGTTGGCGGTGCAGAAGAGAAAAGAATGTCTTAAGATGGTAGACGTCTTGAAAAATGCAAGCGAGATTGTCTCTAGCGTATAATCCAAGAAGCGTAGAGTCTGGTCTGATTTATACCCCACACGTAATTTTTTTCACTTTGATCTTTGCTTATAAAAATATGCCTATTTGATGTTATCAAAGTCCGATTGGCAGGTCCGACTCGTGTAGGAGATAGAATTTACTGCCCAGCGCTAATCGTGTTTTCAATAATGTCGACTATGCGTGGAAGCAAATAGAGTTAAAATATGCGTTGCTGCGACTGACCTGAAAAAAATGAAAAGTTTTCATTTGAAAAATCTGATTCATCCCAACAAACGCGCAAGACTCCTAGGAACTTTTGAGCACACTTGAGACCAGTTCATCCTACCTGGTGGATTTGTCAAACAAGATACAGAACCCTACTTATTAACAAAGCCAGGCCTAATACTCAGGTCTTTGTCTTTGTCTTGATCTCAACGAACTTTCAGAAGTTCCCAGCTGTTTCTTCTTGAGATAGCTGCAGAATCTGGATAGAAATTTCTATCAGGTCTTCAGTACCAGCTATATCAGAGTGATACATGCCTAAGAAGCCTTCACGACATCAATTATTCATTAACGCTTTGGTTGAACCTGGATAACACAGCCTTGTCCCAATAACAGTACAAAACAATTATTCATTCTGCAACTGCTCCGTTTGAATCTCACAATTAACGACTACAGCAATCGCCTCGAAGTCACATTACACTACACTACAAGTATCCAGCACAAGTTTTTGGTTAATATTTGTTGAAACGTTTCTTGCTACTTCTCTCTTCGTTTCAATCACTTATTAGCTGTTTTTTCCTTTATCGAAACAACTGATCACATCTACAACCTACCAACAATTCCAACAAAAGTCAGGATATACGAAATCCTACAAGAGTAAGTTTCAACCCATTTTTCATTTCTTTTACATACAAGAAGAAGAGAATATATCTCATTCAGAACAGACCAAAAAAAGACAAACAAAATGGTAACACTTTCATACTACCCCAGTCCCAATACCTATGTCAATCACGAACTTTCTGCAGCCTTGGATTCGTCCTGTGCATTTGAAGGTCCAGAAAAATTGCTTGAAATCTGGTTTTGGAGCTCAGAATCTGAGATTCCCAAAGACATTGACCCGCTTGGTTTGAGGAGCATCAACTTGGAAAAATGGTCAAAGGTTTTGGATTTAGTGAACTGCAAGGTTTTATCCATGAAGTCCTCCCAGAAAATTGACTCGTACCTACTCAGCGAAAGTTCTTTGTTTGTGTTTGCCCACAAGATGATTCTCAAGACCTGTGGAACCACAACCATTTTGGCATGCCTCGAGGAGTTGTTCAAGACTGTAAACGAATGCGTGTTTTTTGCGAACCGTGACTTTAGCAGTCTCAACTTGTACAAGATTTTCTACTCAAGAAGGTCGTTCATGTTCCCTGAGAAGCAGATTCACGTTCACAAGGACTGGAAGCACGAAGTCGAGTTATTGAACAACCATTTTGCTAACGGAAAGTCTTACATCGTGGGTGATTGCAACAGCGAAGACCACTGGTTCCTTTACTCAGGAGGATCTGAATTGGACCCTGCGTCTAAACCACTGAACTGGGGAAAGGACCAAACGTTTGAAATATTGATGACCGAATTGAGCCAGGAGAAGGCTACAAAGTTTTTCACCTCCAGAAAGCCAGGCGTCGAATCTTTGATTAGAGAAGGTGCCGAGGAATCGGACTTGGGCCACACAATTGGGCTCGAGACCATGACTGAAACCCGCTTGGACGCTATTTTTGATCCTTCTAAGGGTATGCCATCCCAATTACCCAGCCCTTCCTCTTCGGACGAGTCTTTGGAGCAAAAGTTTGATATGCGCGAACTGCAGTTTGTGGAGTTTTCGCATAACGCGTTTTCCTTCACCCCGTGCGGTTTTTCTTCAAACTCTGTTTCCAAGGGTAGCGATGAATTTTACTACACTTTGCACGTTACCCCTGAATCCGGGTGGTCGTATGCGTCGTTCGAAACCAACTATGCCTTCGCAGAGAACTCACTGGTCGGCATTGTTGATGTTTTGAGTAGGGTTCTCAAGGTTTTTGGTCCCAGAAAATTCTCAATGACGTTGATCAATGAAAACGGCAAGGACCTGACTGAAAACTTTTTGAAGTTGCACTCATCGTCGTCGATGTTGAAGTTACTTGGCTACACTAAGCACGAGCGGATTATCTACGACTTAAAAAATGACTACACAATGCTGTACTTCAGGTTTGAGAGAGATTAGCCATGCTTTTGCCCACTAGGTGTATTTGCAGTGTGACTTTGTATCGTCAACGACTAGTAATTTCGTTTGGCCATTTGCCAGTTTCGGTGTGGATCCTGACATCCAAGATTTCAGAAAGTACTTTCCACCTTTTATAAGTGTTCCTATTTTGTTTATCAAATATTATTTGCGCAATGATCCGTAGTGTAGCAAGTTCTAAATCAAATCATAATAGTGCGATATTGAGAAAGAAAAAAAACAAATCTCCGATACCGGGAGTCGAACCCGGGTCTGCTCGGTGAGAGCGAACTGTGCTAGCCGTTACACCATATCGGATGTTATGATTTTTTGTGGCAGGTGACCCGTACGGTCACTAACAACGTGACATAGACCGGTATATGGTTCATACTAAAAATAGCAGAGATCATACACAGACCATCGAGTCATATCATATACATACCATCGAGTCTCAGCCTAAAGGCTCATAACAGGCCATCGTGCCAAGATCACAGGGCGATGAAGGGAAGAGTCTAAATGGTGCAGACCGGCATGAACCAGGTTGCAGCCGGCGTTAGACACGTGTCGCCCGGAAGTGTCTCTGCAAATATATATATATGCATAGCTCGCCCTATGGGCTAGAGAATCAAGTTACTTTTCAGTATCGATCCGTATAAATAGTAATAATTTCTCATACTCGAGACTCAGACCGGAACTATTCAGAAGGATAGCTCCCACTTGTTACAATTTCTGTAAAAGATCTGGCGTTGGCATCCTGGTCACGCGACCGAAGGAGTCACAGGACGCCGGTTGTGTCATTGATAGCCACTTACAACATGGAAGTAACTCTAACATGTCTTTGTTGTCAAAAGTAAAATATTTAGCTGCAGTTCAGGCTATTACGTTAGCACAGCAGGTTACTAGCTTCCCTAAAAGAAAGTTATGAGGTAGCTTCTGTAATTGATAAGCGCGCACGGCTGGTGTTTATTCCCGGAGGTCTCTCATTACTTGAGAGGCTAATTTTATTCTAGATTGTCATAGTAGTAACGTAGATACCAACCTTTCAGGTATTCTAAGTTTTAATTAAGAGATCCAAGCTCATCTTACAGTCTATTATAGTGCCTGGAACATCAATAACGATGGGTATGATACATTTTACCACCCTTGAGAACGAATGGAGCATCGCTTTATAGTCTTAAATTGAATTATATATTGTATGGAAAATGAATCAATATCAAGTCCATACGGGCTAAAGGTGTAGCTTCGACTTCCAACCACAAGCATTTAGTACTTTCTGTCTTTACCAGAAAACTCTCTTAGAACCACTCTTAGTTTCACGGTTACTCTCTTGCCCAGTTCATGTCCTCCCTTAATTAACCAACTTTACTTGTACGATATGACGATATTTATTCGCAGCCAGGTTTTAGAAGCTCAGTTTATTAGCGCTACCATTTAACATAGCCGTAGCCATTAAAGTCTGCAAAATCACACCAGAAATCCCCCCTCAGTATAAATAGTACCAACCCTCAGCTACAGCAACGTCTACAATACCACCTCTTCATCGACACCGCCACCTTCCCCCCTTCAATATTGTTTATCTCAATATTACGTGAAAGACCTAATCGAAACAGAAAATTGACCTGTTAGACGACCAAAAAATTTTCGCTCACGTGCACACATTCTCTTTTTTATTCACTTTTCAACTTATTCTCCTCTTCTCTTCTCCTCTTTTTCACTTCTTCACTTCTTCACTTGTTCACTTCTTCTTCACTTCTTCTTCACTTCTTCTTCATTTCATCAATCGTCCAACCATTTTGTGGAAGGACAGCTATAGCTGTACGTATATCCTGAACTGTCCGGCCCTCTGAGTGTTAGTGATGAACTGAGTCGGAGGACTCCATTATTAAACCCAGCTCAATTGATACATTTGTTTATGATAAGACTTTTTCTAGATATCTGATTTACATTCAGAAGACCAGACAGCACTTGCATGGACCCCGGTCCTACGGAACGATACTAACTTTATCACCATAGTTTAGTCTATAGCTCAATAACACAACAGCCTAGCCAATTCTGTAGCCACTGCATTCACCAGTACTGAGAGCGGAAGTAGCCATTGCCGCTCCGCGTAAGCTGACACTTTGAGCTGCAGTCATTGACGCTCAACATTCTGGGATACTGAGAGGTGTAGCGCTACTTGGTGCCAAGGAATGTAAGACCGTGTGGAACGGCTGTTGAGTAATTTAAAGTATCAGGACCACATTTGAATAAAAAAATCAGGATCAAACCAAAAGGTTATTGGGAAACCAAAAGGTAAACAGGGACCATGTTAGAAATCAGGACAAAAAAAACTAGGTTAACGGGACGAAGCTAATCATTGTGTAGAATGCAATATTCATATATGCGAGAAGGTTGTAGGCTACGGCGTGAGAACTGTGATAGACGTAAAACCTGCTGCGGATCTACTAGAATCTTAACTGTATACGCAAAATCCTCTGCACGTGGCGATTAAGCGGCTGGCACAGCAGGTGAAAAATGTTGGCCTGTTGGCCCTCGTTTCACCTTCCTGGTCTCGCCGACCCCTCTCTCGTCCCGTTGTTCGTCCCGTTGCCCGTCTTGTCGCTCGTTTTGTCGCTCGTCGTTCTTCTCGTCTTTCCGTCGCTCGTTTGTTGGCGATGTTGCGGCAGTTGAGCGGTTGGCCAGCTAGCAGAAAAACCAAGTAAAATTTTTAGCAAAAAACAGCCGCTGATTGACGGATTGTGATGCTTTCCTTGAGACTGGTAGTGTACCGGAGCCTCACGAGGTCTGGTGCAGCAGCGAGATGGTCACCGGGTCTCATACTCAACCGGTTCCAGTCGTCTCAGACCGGCGGTGCGGCTGCGGCCCCGGACGTGTTTGAGTTGGATGTCGAGGTGGGTCCTGGTGCAGGACCCGAACGGAGCGAGCACCGTGCTGCGGACATAGGGAGTGGCGGGAGATCGAAGAGCAGGGGCGAGGGGGGCGATGGTGCTAAGAGGGTGCGCACAGGAAACCGCAAAATGAACGATATCACGCTGCAGATTAATGACGCGCTTCTGAATGCTGGCAACGACTTGACTGAGGCAGTCAAGATATTTGAAGAGGGCTTGGAGTACTTGCGAGAGGTGCAGGCGACGGAGGGTATATCTGAGCGTGAATTTGTCTCCAAGTTCCTGCCAATTGTGTCACAGCTCATGTGGCGGACGTCGCGGCCCGGCTTGGCATCGCAGAGCAAGACCCCTGAAGACGTGTTGAACATTGCAATTGAAGGAAACGTCGCTCACAGCTACCACTTTTTAGCTGTGATTAGAAACGCGTTTCAGTTTCGTGAGGACGAAGACAAGACTGCGGTCTACAGGAAGGCTTTGGAACTTTGGGTACGTCATGTCGAGTACCAAAACAAGACGGGGGTCTTGCCTCACCCTCCTCGCGTGATTGCAGATTTGTGCCCGCTACGCCCGTACTATTTGCAGAACCTTGTCTACTTTGCGTACTTGCAGACGTGCTTGCAGAATAACACTACTCCGTCGGATGCAGAGAGCATGGCATTCTTGCTGCTGGAGAAGGTTCCCACGGCGTTTTTTGTCAAGGGTACGCTCATCGATTTGGGACTTGCACAGTCGTACAAATCAGAGTTGGCAGATGTAGTTTTGGCTCTGGAGAAACAGGCCAAGGAAGACTTGGACCCGAACGGACCGGTCTTGAGCATGAAGATCTCGTCTGCAGTGACGAGAAGAGATGCACGCGCATTGGATCTGTTGTACAAAACGATGCTTGAAGCATCTGAAAGGAAAGGCATTCCAGTCACGGAAGATACGTTGAGGTCTTTGATGCAGGGATACCTCAGCATCAATAGGCCAGACTCTGTATTTTCGTTGTTTCAGAGTATGGTCAGAAGTGGTTTGGAAGCACCATCTACGCAGACTTGGGAAATTGTACTTCGTGCAATGGGAAGCCCATCTTATATTAGACAACACAGCAACGAGAAGAAGGTGATTGCCGACAAGTTGGAAAAGATTATCGAAACGATGGTTTCACAAGGGAGGACAGCCACTGCAAAGACTCTCTCCATCATTGTGGCCAGTTTTGCCAACTTGAACCGATTTGATTTGGTAGAAAAGTACTTGGAGCAGTACAGCGAAAATAGCAACAACCCGTTGCCTGTAATTGATGCAACCCGCAGCAACATCTTGGTTGGATACGTTCAGAATAAACGCATAAGTGACGCGGAGCAGAAATTGAAGGAGTTTGTGAATGAAACTCTGTATGTGCCTAGTACGACAGTGATGAATGCGTTCTTGTCTTACTACTCAAAGACGAGAAACTTCAAGGCGGTTGAAGGTATTGTGAGCTACATGAAGCAGATGCAAATTCCTGAAGATGTCTCTACTTTCACCACGATTGTTGACGTATACTTTAAAATGCATCGTGAAAAGGGCCTCCTTCCTGATACGGAGGCTATTCTTGGAAGTGCTGCTTCTGCCAAGGCTATAGATATGAATGATTTTACTTATACCGCATTGGTTGACGGGTTGGCCAGGGACGGTATGAACATGGAGGCCGCTCGTGGAGTGTACAAGATTGGAATTAAAAAGTTCAAACGTTCAAGACACTTAGCGACAGCCATGCTTAAGGGTGAATTAGAGTGGGGTCTGGTGACAAACGCAAACGAAATCTTTGAAAGCTACATCTCCGAATCCAACGAGGTTAGAATATGGAATATGATGATTGCTTCTTTGGTTTTCAAAGATGAGGAATTGGCATTTTCTTATTATGAGAAATTGAAGAAACAAGAAAATTCGCAGGTGAGGCCCAATGAATACAGTTATTACTTTTTGTTGAGACACTTTCTCAAAAAGAACAACCGTGCCAAGGTGCAAATCATTATCGACGACTTGGCTGATAAACGTCTCTCCGAATTGGGTACGCAATTGCCTAATTTCTTAAGGGATCTCAGGGGAGAGTATGTGATTAGCCCCAAATTGTTGAACGAGTTGAGTTAGGGGGTCAAGGTGTAGCTTGTACATAAATTATTGCCGCGAGGTATCTACACTAGGTTGAATCAAAATTGACATACTAATTAAATATATATACATACAGAAAGTGGTTGTCGCACTGGATCTTGACATTTCATACACCGTACCTGCTAAAATTACTCGCTAAAGTCACCCATTGCATGTTTCCATACCGGTACTCCCCAGCGGACCAAACGATCATATGCAGCTGTTGGGGAGTCCAAAGCGGGTCTAGTATCCAACATGAAAGCTGGCATACCTGTGTCCTCATCATCGGGGGCACTATAATAGTCAATGACATAACGCACCTGCTTCCAGTCGTCCTTCTTACCCGTCGACCTCAAGACAGTCCAGTCATGACGATCAAACGGAGGTTCCGTATTGAAGGTGCTCGGAAATATCTTTCCCAACCACAAGAACATCTGTGCTCTTGGCGAGGTGTCATGGGGCCGGCCCGTAAAACGCAACAAGCGTGGCTCTTGTCCCGAGGTGCGAGTATAGTCCTGCTCCCACAGCAAAATCTCTTGCCACGCACCTTCATTCAAGAAGTTGTGCACGTCTACCATCGATTCCACAGCGTCTTCAGGCACACCCTCGCCCTTACCCTTTCTAAGCATGGCATTGAGCATCTGCTGCGGCAGCGGGTACTCCCACGTGCCCTGGTCCAGCGTTTCACCACGCGGGATTGTGGAGATTGTACGCTGGGTTGAGAGCGTAATCTTCTGTCCTGGCGCACGCTGAGATGAGATGCTGTGCGGCATGTTGTTCAAGGGATTGTTATCATCGTTGCCACGCACAGGACATTCAGAAACTGGTGCCTTTACTTTCCCCATAAATGACGCGTGATCCACGGGACAAATGCCACTGGATGACTTCGTCACACTCTCACCAGTGCTTGTACCGCGAGCATCACTGTCCGCCCAGAACCAACCCATGTTGTGCTACCCATCGCAAACCAGTTAAATTTCACGATTATGTAAAATGCTGACAGTTAGTCACGCCTAAATCACATGACAAGAAAAAAAAACTCACGTGACACATTTTTCTTCTTCGTCGGCGAACTAAAAAAAAGAAAAAAAGTAATCGAGATGAGCCTTATCCCTTCAAGATTCGGATAGAAGCAAATGAGGATCAGACGACCTCAACAATTAATAATTAGTTTTGTACATATTCACGTGATTAGTAATTAAAAGATCTAGATTATCAAAATTATCACAAACCGCAACTTCAGGATAACCATTCACGTGACTATAACCAATCGTACAATAAGCTTTGATGCTAAGAACGGAGAAAGCCGCAACAAGCTGACCGCAAAACATGGATTCACAAAGAAATGAGAATAATCATCATCTGTGCATCAGCTCTTGTTCGGATTTCGTTAAACTCCCACGGGAAGATATCTGATTACGACAAACCTCAAAGCAGGATTTTTGGAAAAGCATTCAATAGAAACCAATATGGGATATTACTAACCTGGAAGGCATAAAAAAGGAACAAAATGTGGAGTTAACCTGTAACCTGTTAGAACACCGAAAATCTGCAAGGATAGAGACATGTAAGACCCATGGGTCCTGCAAGAACTGCAATAACTTCTACAATTACTCAAAATCAGAACTAGCAAACTGCAACCACTTTTCAGCAATGAAATATGTACTCCACATGCAATGTTTGATCTGGACGCAAATATATGAATTTAATATGTAAATATATTTCTTCACTTTCCTGATGCACCTAGTCTTTGCTCTTGCTTTGAAATATTACATAATCACTTCTTTCAATTAGCACGTCTCACGGCCAAGATCGTCTCTGCTAGCTAGTTTCACGTAACGGCTCCCCTGCGGCTATGGAACATAGCCTGCAACACTGCCTGCAACACTGCCTGCAACACTGCCTGCAACACTGCCTGCAACACTACCTGCGAGACTGTCCTCAATTATGCGAACTCATGACCAAGTTCCTATTTCATACGCACTCCTTCAACTCGCGCGCTTACCCGGCCCACTCCTTGCGTTACCCGGTCAACTATATCTTTGCATTAGGGCTGATTACGAACTCCTGTTTGCGAAAGACCTTTGTTCTCCCGTACACTAATAATATATTATCCACACGATATTAGTCCCGCTCTAGTGTCGGACTCACGTGATATTCGGATTTCAGGTACTACACGTGTCTTTAGCATGACATGCTTGCTTGTGCATATTTGGGAAGGAATTAACCCGGCCTATTCGGAATAAGACTCGTCGCTTAGGAGGTGTGTGGCGGTAAACAGCACGGCGCAGCATCATCCTAGACCGTTTCGCTTACGTGGCGGGGCTAAATGCACGCAAACAGCTAGAGTCTGGGGTCGTTCCTGAGGATAGCCGGTTCCACAGCGAGCTGGCGCTGTGAGTTCCAAGTGCAAAAGCGGGACGGCTTAGATGGTGACGCGTGTAGAAAGATTGAGGCTTCTTTGGGACAAGGAATAGCGAGGTAAATTTAGCCGATTTGACCGGGCCGTTCCACATATCCATGGATGGGGGTTCCTTGTCGAGTAGCCCTGGCGACATCTATCCAGGAACAGCCCGACAGCGTGCCTGAGAGGTCTCCGAATATGAAGAGGAACAATATGAGTGCCGAGAATCGGTGCCACACTATGTTCGGCTGTCCAGAATAGATAAAAGATATCGGACGGCTTTAAACGGAAAACCGCAACTTTTCGGTTTTCGTCGACATCCTCCACCTCCTCCACCTCCTCCACCTCCTACGCTCACCTCCGACGCCCACCTCCTGACTTCTCGCCCCACCACACCTGTTAACATGCCCCACAACACTATCGTAAACTGTAACTCACATGTCCCGCCTCTCGCACCGACGCACAGTACTGCTCCTATGTTGCAAATACCATGCAAGGTACCCGCCTTTGAATGCCCAATGCCAGCGCTGTTCCTGGGGTCGAGGGGATCCTGTTCCGCGGGAGGTTGCCGGCGCTTGGCGCCGGCGCTTGGCGCCGGCGCTAAGAGCGTGTGGCTCCTTCAACGCGGAAGAATCATACGCTCATTTTGCCATACTGGGCAATGATTTTTAGCGCACGCATTCCGGCGCTAGCACTTTCCGCATTGTCTAAATTCGTTCGCAATCCACATTTATCCCTAATCTTGCACACCCTAATTATTCGATTATTGTTCCATTCGTCTGCAGTTGCAGTTACAGTGCAGTCAGAGTCATATTCTTACCCCTTACTCGTGCCACATCGCCTCCCCTCACTGTGCCCCGCTCCTCATACCACCCATCGGCTAACTGGACTAAAAGCTCGTTACCCCATAGCTAAACCTTCTTCTTCAACTAAACCCTTGTCAAGAATGACAATCTTAGACATACAATCACACTCTAAATCGCACTCACAATCGTTACGGCCACTAGCATACACATCTTGCAACAAACCAAATTTAAAACCTTGTTCGCTATCCCTTCTCCGTATCCGAACTATTGTCTGCATTATCTCTACAGTCTCTTTTACAAGCACCCTTCTCGTTAGGGTGTGTGGTAATCGATTAAACCCCGTGATGAACCCCGTGATAATCCCCGTGAGAACCTCCGTGATAATTCCCGTCAATCCCCGGATAACCCCCGAAATAACTCCTATGACCACTAGGAACTTTCTGACCCCTATGAGCACTCTACTAGCTCTGTGATCTCTCCTATGCTTATCTACAAGTACTCTACCCGCGCCTAACCTCCTTTGAGATTGGCTGTCCTGTATTCACATCCTGCTAGTTAATTACTTATTCAGTGACATCAGGCAACATTTTTTCTCGATATTATCCCGTATGGAATTCAGCATCCTCATCTCATCGACAGTACGCCGACATCACCAGACATGCTCCATCCCATGTTTCCGCGGCTCCGTCGGTAGTATAATCGAGTAACCAAACCCGCTAGCTGTGGCACCATCACGCGACTATGACCGGCCGTAGAAGGTGTGTTTTAGCCAACTTTGTGTATAGTTCCACTTTGTGTTTCTGCACATAATTTGGTGGGCCACGTCTCTAGTTCTTTTTATTTATTTTTTTGTCGCTTCGTCCTGTGCTTGTTTTTCTTGACGTGCCGCACGAAAACGCAGGGATCAATCAAATGATCAGTTTATGCAGTAGAAAGACTTACAGTTTAGCCTCTTGTTTTTTTTGTTTTTTTCCCTTCTATACTTTTTTTTTCTTCCCACTTAACCTTTGCTAGCAGGACTGCGTTGCGAGTTCAGATTGGCCAAGCACCGTTTTGAGCCCCTTGGAGGGACAGGGAGTCGAGGCCAAAGTTGGGTGATAGGGGACACGTACGACGGAAGAGTAAGACGCACAGCTACAGCAGGAGAGGATTGTACACCGCATAGATAGGAGGTGGGTGATTGATGTAGAATAAACGATGGCGTAGGATCGCATATTGCCAATAATAGGAGGGGCGGAACATAGTGTTATGAAAGACGAGCGGGAGCAAGGAAGGATATAGCGAGGATATAGCTAGGATGGGGCAACTGAGCGGACGTAGAAACGGTTGGGATGTATGCCTATTGACGTGGAAAAGTGTGACAAGTTAACGAAGTAGAAGCGAGCGCCGCTCCAAGCGAGCGACACACCAAAGGGGCTAGTATACGCCCACTTTAGCGAGTTTCGGCCGTGTAGTCGGCACCGGTGGCTTCATTAGTGAAGCCCGCAGGCGCGAAAATTGGCCCGGGATTGCGGGCGGTGCGTCTAACGATTCTAGGGCCACATGCAACGGCGGTGCTCCAGCGAGAGGCCGTGGCTGGCCTGACGGGGTCCCAGCGCGCCTCCGGCCGCGCCCCATGCTCGGCAGCCACGGTCGTCCGGCTATCTAGGGTTGCTATACGGACCGAGAAGCGTCCGACGCCGAAAAGGGGCTGGTGACGCTTAGTGAACAGGATATTACTGGCGACAATGTAGCTGAAAAGCGTCTTTGCAGGTTGTCACGGGATGACATGGCATCGTCAGCGCCGAGCCATCGGGTCATCATGTGCGACAGTGAACAAGCATGCGGTCCTACAATAGTTTCATCGTCCCGCCCCAGGGTACTATTCACATCCCGATGCAGTGTAAGCACGCGCGCATGTACCGGTAAACCGACAAGACTCTGACCGTACGCATCTTCACATGGGCGCCAACGTCAGACATCCGACAGGAGAATTTACGTGACGTAGCGCAAGCCTAGAGCAAAGGACGAAGAGCAAGGCTAGAGTAGGCGTCCAAAGAAGAAGGCGTAGAGATTGAGAAAGGGAGGACAAGAGGAAGGGAACAAGGAGAAGGAGGAGGAAAAGGAGAAGGAGGAAAAGGACAAGAAGTGGCATGTACTGAAAAGTATATTATGGACAACATGTAGTAGGGACGAGTGCTGACATGTAACCCGTCGCGACATGCAACCCGTCGCGACATGCAACCCGTCCTGACATGTAACGGCATGTAGACAAGTACTAGTGGCATATAGGCGCAGCGGGTGTGGTGAGAGCGTAGGCAGGTGGGCGTAGGGAGACAAGTAGGCGCGGGAAAGAAGTAGGCGCGGGAAACAAGAAGACGCGTGAGAGAAGTAGGCGCGGGAGTCAAGAAGGCGTAGGGAGAAGTAGGCGCAGGAGACAAGTTGGCGTAGGGAGAAGTAGGCGCGGGAGTCCAGTAAGCGCGGGTGTCAGGTGTAGGGAGTCAGGTGTAGGGAGTCAGACATGCAGAATCGGGTATATGGAAACAAGTCCAGGGAGCCAGGAGTAGGAGTCAGGAGTAGGAGCCAGGAGTAGGAGTCAGGAGTAGGAGTTAGGTGTAGGAGTCAGGAGTAGGAGTTAGGTGTAGGGATCCAGACGTTGGGAAGGTGCGCGAAACAGGGTATGTGAAGTAGGTTGAGGCAGCTTGAAGTAGGTTGAGGCAGCTTGAAGTAGGTTGAGGCAGCTTGAAGTAGGTTGAAGTAATTACGAGTGATAAAAGTATTAGATGTAATTAAAAGTAGGCGCGTGACACTAAGCGCCAAGTGTAGGAGAGGGAAGTGGTCCAGGAGAACATTTAGTGCATTGGTGGATGGCGTCAAATGCGTCATGGATGAAACGGGGGGAGGGGGCGCACGTCTTCGTAAAGCGGTTTGCAGTCTTGCTGCGCGTCGCGGCGACGAAGGATTGCTCTGTTTACAGCCAACGGCGCCTATTTTCGCGTTGTGAGTTGAAGCGACCGCTCAATGCACCTCAGACACTTCTGTTATGGTCTACATCACGCTCACATTGGGTTTGTTTGGTCCGCGTTTGTTGTGCCGGCAGGTTGAGTTGTCCCAGGTAGGTTGAGATACATGTGTCCCAGGTTTGGTCCAGGCTTAGCTTCAGTACAGCAGATGATCTCAAACATTCCAACGTAGAAAGTATCCCAGTTATCACAGGTTGTTGTTTAGTCGCAACGAAGGACGACTACGTTGTGCCTGGTGAGACAATACAACAAGTCCAAGAGAACAACTTATCAGAGAACAAGATACAGAGACGGAACAAGACAACAGATTATCAAAGACACGGAGCAAGACGAGTTTGCGCTTAAGCCAAACATCCGAATCCGTAATTGCGGAGGGGCAGCGTCGGTCGCAAGGAACAAGTTTTGTGCCGGAAATTCTCCGGGGGATCCGGAAGTATCCAGTTGTGTTATTGTACTGCCAGTGCCTTGCGGCCATAGGCGGAGGCTGAGCGCGCAAACACAGCGGTTAACTGCCAGGGTCCGGCAAGTGGCCTTTCGAAGCGACCAGAGGCCGTGCCGGGATATATGCTTTTGAGACAGCTGTAGATGTTAGCGTGTAGACGGAGAGGGAAGGGGGAAAGACAGTATGTGGAAGGGGAAGACGGTAGCTGGAAGGGGAAGGCAGTAGAGGGATGCGGGAAGGCAGAAGAGGCACGGGAAGGCAGTAGAGGGATGCGGGAAGGCAGAAGAGGCACGGGAAGGCAGAAGAGGCACCGGAAGGCAGAAGAGTGAAAGGCGGAAGGCAGTAGAGAGAAGAGCGGGAAATACAGATGGGTAGAAGGAAGGCGGGGAAGACAAATTGGTGAAGGAAAAGACAGAATTGGGACGTGTGGCGATATGAATATTAACTTCAAGCGAGAATAGTATGATTTACAAGATGAGTGTGACCAAAGATCAAGACCAAGATCAAAACCACCAAAGCATCAATGGATAACGGTCACTTGTACATTTACGAACGATGGTATTCAATAGGTAGATTTGCAAACGGTGATTGGCACGAGAACGACTTGCACTTGGCTAACTCAGTGGTTATGCATGCTGTAGACACGACATGAATAGTAACTAGATATGTGGCGTGATGCGTCACTTTGATATCCTGTCTGGAGCAGGCTCTACGCGTTAGAGAGGTGCATAAATGTGGAGAGGACAAGTAACGTTGGCCCGGTCTCTAGTGGGGGCCCGGTCTCTAGTGACCTAGTAGGCTGAATGATTAGTGGCGGCCCAATAGGTCTAAACCTTATCTCAACGTAGGCGAACCATACAAAAAAGCACGTCGACGCCCCCATGCGCAGAGACTTGGCGTCCCACTTTCCTGCCTTGCGGACATGCCACTCGTATCGTCATTTCCTGTTGTAGGCATTTTACCGTAAACGTGATATTTCTCGCCAAAATTTCGCGATTAATTTCGTGTGTAATTACTTGTTCGATATTTCTCGGCGGATAATTCTCGCCTGTCACTCCTTAATTGTCAATATTTCTCGTCAGAGTCGCAATCCCCAATACCGCGCGTACAGTTCCGGATAGTCCGACTAGTGTATTGTGCGGAATCTGCATACAGCAGGAAAAGCCAGCACACGCCGCATAATTGGAGCCACGCAGCCAGCAAGCATCCGGACGTGTCAAAATTGTCCGAAGTCGGCACCACAAGCTCCGCCCCTCTTCACCAGCAATATGGTTGGCATTGCTAGTAACGACCTTTTCGTAAAGCAGTTCCGCTGACTGAGCCTCTCACATGTTTGTGAAGTAGGGAACCTAGTGTGGTTTGTGGAGACGTTTGTTGATTCTTTAAACTGATTTGTGACTTGTTACTAACCTGATTTTTAACTTTTATTCTTATTTGGCTTTGACTTATTCTTAGTCTTTTTCGAACAAGTCCGAATCATATTCATGACATGGACGCACACCCGCGCCCTATATCCCAAAGATTACCGAGAGAGGTATATGGAGATCGCGACATCTTTTATTGTCACCTTAGACTGTAGCAAAGCTGATTAGAGATATTTGCAGCCTGATTGTCCAATTTTGCAACCGACTCCTGAGTTACTCCAGAGTTACTCCTCGGCAGTCTCCTCGCTAGTCTCTGCACCAGTCTCACCAACTACTCCTCGTGCCGAATTATAGTGCTCACCCAAACCATACGAGTGCTTGTAAAAAGCCAATGCTAACGGAGTCCCTCCCGCTTCACTGTTGATCTCCAATGGCAGCGCGCCAGCGGAGAAGACCTTGACGCGACAATCGTGCACCTTTGCCAATGCCAAAATCTCCATATCCAGTCCCCACATTGCAGTACTAGTCAATTCCGTGAGGTAGGCGTCCATGTCGCGCGGCGTACCGGCGTCGTCGTACATGAACGGTGCGAAATCGTCCTCGTTGGCCCGCATATAATCTGCTGCTTGAGCGCGTAGCTCTGGGACACTGACGGTAATACCGCGAACATGCTGAAGCTGGTCCAGAATGGATGCAAAGAGACAGTGGCCATCAGGCCTGATTTCGTGCACATGCAATCCCTCAACATTAAGTAACTCTGTCATTGCGCTGGCCTCGTTCCCACGTACATCAACCTCGGACGCTGCCTCTAGGCGCGCCGCAGCACGAACCAGCTCCATCTCCGCCTCTCTCCTCGCTAGACGCTCTTTCTGGCGGTTTCGACGTGGCCGTGGCCCTGCAGCGTTGGATGACGTCTCCAGCTGGAGCTCAGTCGGTTTCACAACCTGAGTCAGAGATTCACCCACCGATACATCCTCCGTTACTTCCTTCACATCCTTCGCCGATACATCCTCCGCCGATACATCCTCCGCCGATACATCCTCTTTTACCGATGCATTTTCCTCTACCTGGCTCAACTCGGATTGATGCCTCGCCTCAAGCATCTTCTGAAGCTCTGCGCATTTGGCTAACACATTCTTGCGTGTGCGTTTGGTCGCTTGCTTGCGGAGGGACGTGGTGGTGCTAACCATGTCGCGTAGCTCCTTGCGGTGACGTACGAGCATTTCTTCTCTCCCCTCATTAGCACTCTCACCCTTTGCCTCAACTGTCCCCTCCTTTACCTCATCGCTCTCCGCGTGTACCTCTTGTGTAACTTGGTCTCTCCCCGCCATAATTTGCTTGTCAATCCCTTCCCTTTTCTCTCTACTTTCGCTCATTATTAGATTCGTGCTAGCGCCTATTGGTTGCGGCCCCGCGATGAGCTGATGCCGTGGGCTACTGTTGCAGAAACTGATGGCGTTGCTCTCTTGCCTCTTAGCCGGAGAAAAGTTAAACAGGATCAGGATACTGAGGGAGGCAAAAAAAAAAAAAAAGTTTTGGGATCCGAAATGGAGGATCAAATTTTTGTCGCGGAATCGTGATTGGCACAAGGAGGACTGTACTTAGCGCCGTTGGCCGATGAGATGGAACGGCGCTGTTGTTTTGTGTGTCACGATTTGACGCAGAAGCAGGAAGACACGGATGTGAACTGCACCTGTGGTGGGAGGAACGGGACTGTACTCTCTGTAGATCGGGAGGAAGGGGTTGGCTAGTGTTGATTGGAAGGAGTCTGTAATGTAAGGAAAGAGCAATTGAGCCCAGGGTAGGTTGCTAGTGTAGGGTTTTGGGGCAAATACGAGAGAAGCCGGGTTATTATGTGGTTAGTTTGTAGAACAAAGCGGCATAATGGGTGGGGCAATTGGTTATGGCGGGGCGATTAGCATTGGCGGGGTACTGAGCAATTGATCGAACAATAGTCCGAGCAATTGGTTAAGCTGGGCAGTAGTCTGGCATGCAAAACGAGATTGGCTGTAAATACGACGTGATGAGAGGGATGAGCTTTGCTCATGCCTTGCAGGCGAGGTTTACGATAAAATAGGTAAATTGTTGCATATCGCGAAGTGGATTGGCATGCAGGAAGCGCGGAAAAGACACAGCCGGTTCCAGGCCGGGATAAGGAGGGCGCGGCGGCGGCGGCGGCAGCAGCGGCAGAAAAGGCAGAAAAGCACGAGACAGGATATAGGGAATAAAATAGGAAACAAGAGGTGTATAAAGTGTAAGAATACAAGTGAAAATGACGTCTGTACGATGCAAAAAAACGGCTGAAGCTAATTGGCGTTGACTAGTAAAGGCAGGCCTAGACTAGAGAGCTATATATAGTAAAATGTAACGGAGACTGAAGTGGCAGAGTCAGGATAGTGGAGTCAGGACAGAGGGCAGGACAAAAAGAGGCAGGAAAGGGGTACCATTCCACTGTACCAGAAGGCAGGATCTGACCGGCAGACGCGCCCGGGCAGGATCTGACCGACGGCCGTGAGCAGGAATTGTCCGACGAGTGAGTGCAGGAATTGTCCGACGGATGAGATCAGGAACTGTCCTACAGGCGAGAGCCGGAACTGTACGACAGGCCTTAGCAGGAACTGTGAGACAGGCGTTAGCAGGAACTGTGCGACAGGCGTTAGCAGGAACTGTGAGACAGGTGTGAGAGGGCAGGTATGAGCGGGCATGTATATCCTGACACTCACTGGAACATGCATGTGAAGTGAGACTTGCAGGATGGCTACAGATCAGGAACACCGTTTCATAGGAATCAAGAGCCATGTAAGAAACGACCTCAGGATTTTAAAAAAAGATACAGCGAGGCTTAGAAATGTACGAGGCGAAGCAAGAAAAGTGACGGGAGCGTGACTTAAAATGTGAAGGAGGCAGCGAAAAGGAAATTGGAAAGGAGGTTGCGAGACAACAGGAGGTTGCGTTATTGGAAACAAGAGGTGACGACACACGTAAAGGAGCTTGCGGCATAAATCGTAAAGGAGGTTGCGAAACAAAAGATTGCTAGATCACGAAACTCGCGAAACAAGAATGCTCGAGACGTTGTGAAACAGTTAAGGAGGTAAACGGTTAGGTCGGAAGGGAAAAAACAAACGGTTGATGGAGGGAACAAAAACGGGTAAGGAGGAGAAAAAACGGTTAGGAAGGGAAAACGGTTAGGAAGGGAAAACGGTTAGGGAGGAAGAAACGATGCATCATACAACGGTTTCGATGACGCAACTCTGTCACCGTGAAATAGCGTTACACAAGACAGATAGTTGATCCTGATGTCTTACACCCTAGGCCGAGCGCGGACGCACGTAGACTTACACCTGTAAAACACGTAGCTGTTCCACCCCTCCCATCAGTGACCAGTGGAGAGTGGGATGAACCTAGAATATGGCCCGGACTCTGGCCCGGACCCTATCCCACATCTTTTGATCGCTAGTTTCACTTCTTGAGATCATGCCTGCACCAAGAGGTAATCGTTGGCTACGTGTTTCTGGGCGATGTGAAGATTACCCTAAAACCTACACCCTGTAATAAACTTTTTGGTCGCTGTCGGCTTCCATGCTGGTCGGCGCCGCGTACAAACAGACTTTTTCGTGACGGCATACAAGCACGTGCATATGCGCGCAGACGCTCGCTAGATGGCGCCGATCGTGGCCCCACGATAGTGTCTCACTTTGCCAAGACGTGGGGTAAGACCGAGTGAACCAGTGACCATTATCTTTAGTAATTGAGTTAGCCAGCTTGGTGTAACCAGGTCGTGTTCCAATGTGTAGCGCTATAGGAGGAATTGGCCCTAAGGTTGCGGAAACAAACTAATGGTTGCGTAAGCAGATTGGGGAGGACGAGCAGGTTGTTACAAGGTTGAAAAATACGCGGACGAGTGGATAGTTAAGCTCGGGACCAGGCAACGTGGAACAGTGGATCAGAAGATACGTGGAATCAAGAGGCACTGATTCTGGGCACACAGCGTAAATTTGAATTCAACATGCGCGTAAGGGTGAAACTGTGATGTGGCGGCACGCGACAATAGACCTCCAGTATGCGAATGGTGTACCTGAAATGGATGAAGGAATACCGTGGATCCAAAACGACGGAAAAACGGGTGGAATCAGGCGACAGAGGAATAAGGAGAGCGCGTTTGAAACGGACAAGCGTGGAGGGGACGCGTAGTAGCGTGGAGGGGACGTGTAGTAGCGTAGAATAGCGTAGAGGAGAGAAAAGGAGAGTAGAGGAGAGTAGCGTAGAGAGCCAGGCCGCAAATCACATGTAGGTGAGGCTGGTGAGGCTGGTAATTCATATATTCACATGCCTGATTGGTATATTCTTGGTTCCAAGAGAGCAATCAACTGCGAGTATGCCGAAAAGAGGGCGCAAGGCGGACCCATAAGAAGGCTCAGAGGCGCAAAGAGAGCGCAAGGAGTGTTGATGTGGAACACCGAGAAACCGACGGAGAACGAGGTGCAAGCCTCTTGGATTACAGCGGCACGAGGAAACTGAATGGGAGGAGGAGAAGAATAAGAATGGGCGAAATAGGTCAATAAGAACGAGGTTAATTAGAACGAGGCTGACGCTGGGGAGATATTACCAGGAGAGGTTAATAGCGACGAGTAGATGGGGTTCAGTAGCGAGGGACGAGGGGAGACGGTAGACAAGGGGAGACGATAGACAAGGGACAAGTTAGGGGAACAAGACACACGGAAAGAAACCCGGAACCACTTGAGCCAAATGTAGGAATATGTAGGGGTACGGATACTGAGACAAGACAAGGTGAGACGAGGTGAGACGAGGTGAGACAAGGGTACTGAGACTGTGACAAGGGTACTGAGACTGTGACAAGAGTACTGAGACTGTGACAAGAGACGGCGACAAAAAGGGTGAGACAAGGGTACTGTGACACGGATAGGAGACTGTGACAAATACACGAAAGACTGTGACAAAGACAAAGATGATAGGATACTGGAGGACTGTTACTGAGATACGGACCTGCCCTAGTCCCCACCCCCCGCTGTCAGCATTATGTTTCCGGTGATGGTGGTTGGCGCTCAAATCACTCACATGACTAGTGTTCTCACATGACCCAGATAACTCACATGACCAAAGTCGCTTGACCAGAGCGTGTGGGGGCCGACGCACTACGCCACACGCCACGCGCCGCCCCAGGCGCGCACAGAATTCGTGCACAGAATGCACAAGCAGTGAAACAGCACTATAGAACAAGACTTGGCCAAGGCTCGAGGCGCTGCGAGACAAACATGGTTGCCCTAGACGAACCCAAGATGCTTCCTCGGCGGCAAAATTTGTGTAAAACTCTACGAAACTCAATACATAGGGTACCTCGTACAACCGCCTGAAGGGGCAGAAACGACGGTAACGTTGGGTGCCAGACACGCCTTTTGTTTTGACTTTCACACTCGCGTAGCTCTGTTTCGCCCCGTCTCAGTTCCTGGTATTCTAAATCACCGTCACAGGGACAGGGGCTGCGCGTCGTGAACTGGACGGTCATCCAGCAAGCAGTATCAGGCCAGACGTCGTCAAGAACCTAAGCAAGTCGCCTGCTGATTGTGTTTTCCCGGACTCCGTGAAGTGCATGCTTCCTTTGTGAACCCTTCTCCAGCGAGTATGCGCACAAAGCCGAAACGTAATAGTCATCCTGGTTAAGACGGGTCTCTCCTCTACACCTCTCCCTCTCCCTATTTTTTTTTTTTTGGTATACCTCCTCCTTTTTTTTTTCTCTTTCTTTATTCTCTCTCGATTATTATTTTTGTCCCTTCCGGCTGCCAATCCTGAATCCTGAATTTTTTTTGGATTTGAATTTTTTTGATTGTTTGAATAAATGTGCTGTTTTTTTTTTTTTTTTTTGCACCAAGCGTTCCTTTCGTCTTTAACAGTATTTTTACGCGTCGCTTTACAGTTTACGCGCAGGAAAAATAGGAGGTGGCTTTACAGATCATCGGGAGATCGTTCGGGAGAGCGGTAAGGCTAGCTTGCTATGGGCAGGGGACGGCCACCTGTCTACTCTGGGGCGGCCCCTGCCTGACCAATCCCCCCTGGAGCGTCCGCTCCAAGGCTCAGCACTCACCCAAGGTTCGTCCTGGAAAAGCGGTCCCGCCAAAAAAAAAAAATTTGTGTGCACACCGAAAACGGGAGCCATCTTGGAAACGCCAAAAGAGCCACTGAGCGCAAAATAAGGCCTTTGCCTCTTTGGGTTTTGGGCTGTATATATTCGTGGAGGCTGCCATAATTTGCTGCCACCGCACGGCTTGTCTTGGGTCTAGTGCTAACACTCGTTGCCATGTACTCGACTTCGCCGGACGCATTCCACCAGGCGAGGCTTGTTACGGCGCTGCTGCGGGCGGCGCACCCGCTTCTCCAAGAGATGGAGTTTCGCGGCCACGCTGCGCTGGTGCTGGAGTACCAGCTTGACATGCTTCACCACATGCTTGCGCTCGAACCGCGGCTGGCGCCGCTGCTCCTCTTGGTGGAGCAGCAGCCTGAGATCAAGCTCGGCATGCGCCCTCTCTTGCTTGACTTTTTGCTTGAGGTAATTACGATTCTCGATCTCAGCAAGAGCACGTTCCCGTTGACGGTGAACCTCGTTGACCGCTACTGCCTGACACGTATCGTGAAGAAGCAGCACTACCAGCTCTTGGGTTTGACGCTGTTGTGGATTGCGTGCAAAAACCTCGATCTGAAGTACAAGATTCCCACCTTGAACGACTTGAGCAAGATTTGTGTCGACCTGTACCACAAGGAGCTCTTTATAGAGATGGAGAAGCACATTCTCAAGTCATTGGACTGGCTGGTGGGCGCCCCTACGTTTGATGCGTTTATCGACGTATTTGTGAATATATTGGTGCAGCAGCGTGGCAACGGCCATGTTGCGCGGATGGTTTGGCGCCACACGCAGCGTCTCAAGATGCTTGCAAAGTACATGGGCGAGTTGTTTCAGTTTTACCCAAACATTTACTTTGACAACTCCCCGAGCCAGATGGCGTTGGTGTGCATTTTGGTTAGTGTCTTGACGCTCAAGATTCCTGTCAACCTCGTCAGTCTCTTGAGCTTTTTCAACTCCTTGGTGCCTGCCGATGCACAGCCGCTCCTCCTGCTTGAGCGCTTCCAGAGCCTCATCAACAAGGCATTCTTTAAGAACCTCATTAAGATACTCGACAACCCTCCCAAGGGCGTCCAGATCAAATACTTTAGCAAAGGCGGAAAGTACACGCTCACAATGGCACCGGTCTTGGCCTGTGCCATTGACTCGCTCCACGTGTTGCTGGACGCGCCGCTGACGCCGCGCCCCAAGCACGCTACGGAGTCCAAGGCGCACCTCGACGGGCTCGAGGGCGCCAACTACACCAACTACATTGCGCCGCGACACCCTGCGGCGCGCCCACAGAGCATTGCGGTTTTGCCGCTCACTCCCGTCTCAAACTCGACGAGCCCAAAACGCTTTAGCAACGACCAGATCTACTCAGACTCGGAGCTGGTGCTACCTGTGTCGCGCCAGTGGGGCCAGCCGCCGTGGCCCGCACACCACAAGAAGCGCTCTTACGACATGCTGGTTGACCTGGACGTGCTCACAATCGAGACCTCGGCCAAGCGCAACAAGCCCAAGGTTGAGCCTACCCTGCTCTTTTACCTCCCGTAGACCGCCCCTGCATGTGCTACCACACCAGTTACTTAACTTGCATTCTAATATATTATATTGGCCATTATCACTTGTAGAGTGTAGGATGAGAGGATCAATCAAGGTTAAGATCAGTCAAGGTTGGAGAGAACTAGAAGACTACACTTCATCATAGTTTGATTGTCACAATCACAATCAGGGGCCAGATGACCAGAGGATACTACGGAAAGCTAGCGATGGGGTCTTGTTGTCCCAAATGGGCCTTTACCTCACTTGGGAAACCCGCCATCGTTTGTTGCGCCTGTTGTCCAATTGTCCTGTACTTTCAATGTTCTCTGTACTGTCAATGTCTTGTCAATGCCTTGTTAATGTCCTTGTCAATGCCTTGTCAATTCTTTTCAATTCTTTTCAATTCTTGCCAATGTTCTTGCCAATGTTCTTGCCTACGAGCTTGGGTCATCGAGTCTGTCTATGCCTGTAGAGCCATCTGTCGTCTATCGTCCGTCTATCGTCTTTCTTCGTCTCCCTATCGTCCGTCTATCGTCTTTCTTCGTCTCCCTATCGTCCGTCTTCCTCGTCTTTCTTCGTCTCGTTTGTCGTCTATTTCCCGTCTCCTTGTACTCCTCCTCCATTGGCTGCCGCTCCTCCGCCTACCCCTTGCCTAGCCCAGTCCTTCCTTCCGCTTTCTCCACGTGATTGTCTCCGATTGTCTCGCGTTGTTTCATCTCTCCAAGACCGTTCCCGCCTCGCTTGCCTTTTGTGCTTGCTCCGGTCTCACCCTGTACGGCTTCCTTGCTCACCCCATACTCTTCTCGTACACGCTGCGCCTCACCCCTATGATCCCCTTTGGCCGGTCCTCCTTCTCTCCTTCTCTCCCGCTCCGTCCCTCTCCGTCCCCCTCCGTCCCCCTCCTTCCTCCTCCTTCCTCCTCGCCTGCGCCTCGTTGCAACTCCTTTGCAGGGTCGGAACCGCTCCCCTCAGGCCGCGTATTTCTCCCAACTACGAACCTAGTCTGCTCTAGTCGTTGTTAGTGGGTCTACATGCAGCTAACACATTGACTAGCGGGTAATGGTCTGGCACCAAGATACCAAGACACCAAGTTACCACTATCAGTAGTATCAGGCCAGGTCAGACGATCAGGCCAGGTCACAACATGTCATCATGACTACATGACTACATGAAAACATCCATTATCAGGCCAAATATCAGGACAACATTGCCCATTGGCAACTTTAGGTGAAATGATAACAAGTCTCCTCAACGCCTCGATCGCAATATCGTGTTCCCATGTCCCGATACGAAACTTTGAGGCCGGACTAACCAGCACAACCTAACCGCAACCTAATCAGCAACCTAATCAGCAACTGAAGCAACCTAAATGCTCAGGCGTCGCGATGTAGCCACAAAGCAGACGGCATGTAGTTGCTACGGCGGCCTCGTGTCGCGGCAGCGGTGGCCGCCTACGAGCCCGAGCGGACGCTTACAATGCACGAGCAAGGAACACACCTAACCGTCGCCAGCGTATTTTCTACGTCGCGACTCGGCTCCAGCGTCACTGCCGTTTTCGCAAAGCAAGCAAGGCACGCAGCGAGGCGGCCGCCAGCCTAGCTCGCATGACTAGCGAGTCTCGGTACGAACAAGATTTAGGGACACGCGCCCGCTTGGAGATTCCTACGATCGTAGTGAGCCTGCGGCGCTCTCGGCCGAGTCGCCGGCGCCGGCGAGGCGCCGGTGACGGTGCCGCCTAGAAGCGCCTGGTGCCGCCCAGAAGCTCCTGGTTCAACCATGGGAACAAAAAAAGGCTGGTTAGCAGGGATGAGCAAGCGTCGTGGCGATGGCGACGAGGATCTCGGACCTGGCGGTTCGGCTGGGGACAAGCGCGGACAGCGCCAGCGGGCTCCCGTGTCGTGCGAGGTGCTTGATTGGGACCGGGCGTGCGAGGCGTCCGAGTCGTTCTTTGCGGAGCACGTTGCCCGGAGGCGGCCCGCCAAGTTGGTTGGTGCGGGCGGGAAGGGGCCGATTATGGCCGCGGCGTTCCGTCCGACGGTGCTCGCGGAGACATTAAGGTTCGAGGGCAGGCTACAGGTTGAGCGCCAGTATAGGAACGGGTACGGATCAGGTCAGGATAGGGTGCGGCTCACGCTACTAGAGTTGTTGGAAAAGTTTAGGCGCGGTGAGAATGGGTACTACTTGACAACGCAGTACGAGGGGGAGGGGAGGCCGGAACGAGCGGCGGGACTGGAGGGGGAGGGGGAGAGTGACGAGAGCGATGGGGAGGAGGCGAGTGCGAGTGCGCACCTGTATGGTCAGGACGTTGTGGCGAGTGGAGGGGTTGATAAGGAGGGAGGGG